>JAAAKQ030027457.1:0-17400 GCA_010016005.3 Zanna intricata
AAAAATCAAATGATTGTAATAAAATTTATTGGTAACTTAATTCAGAGAAAATTGATGCAAGTGGAACTACTGAAAGATTGATGTAAAATATTGGTTAAAGAGGCAGCATAAAAGGTAATTAAACTGTACCTTTTTCTATAACAGAGCAAGAATTCTTATATGAAAAAAATAACATTTCGTTTTAAATTTAGTTTTTACAAATGTTTACTTTCCTATCCATGGTGCTCACTTTCAATCAAAATAGTGTAAATATAATTTCTGAATGTTTAAATACAATATTGATAGAAAAATTCTATTTTGACTATAAATTCTGTGCTCTCATCTCATGTAAAATTTATACTAAAAAAAAATCATAATTGTTAGGTAAAATTAACTATCCAGGTTGTATTAATGAATATACAAATTAAAGATTACTTTTCTACTGGTTTTATTTAGAAGATATATAAGTTTGCATCCTCAAAATACTGCTAAAAAGACCATTACAATGGAGAATAATTTCCACAACCTTTAAGTAATATTTTAATATTCTAATAGTAATTTAATTGAAGATGTTAAAATGTTACTGTAAAATTCTATGCAGACAATATTTTTTTTATAAATAAGTAGTTAAACTGAGTGCCATCTGTAATAATGCAAATTATATGCCAGATTGTGGAACAGCTATAGATGTTAACAGCTAAATGCATTCTGCACTATGAATAAATTGGATAGGAGGAGTTATCTGGTCTTGAAAAATATTAATTTATTGTATTCTCTGGTACACTGAGCTCTTATTATACATTAAGATCTTCCATACTGCAAAACACAATATTAAAAATTATTAAAGCCAACATCCTGAAGAGGTACTTCTTCTTCTTCATGCTCTTCCACATCTGAAATGAAGAAGTGCATATGAAGAAGAAATTTGTATTTTATGTAATGTAGAAGTTTAATTACTTACTGGTCATTGAAGATTGCATCTTTAATTGATCCAATGAAAGGAATATTAGAGACGGTGCGTCCAGTAGTGTTGAATCCAGGTGGTAGCCCACCAAAAAAAAGCCCACCAGCAGGACCTGGAGCTTTAATTAGAGTAGCACCTTCAGGTAACGTTGCAGTACCATGAACTACATCATCTACCCTCAATTCTAAACGTCTTCCCATTTTGGTCACAGCAACAGAATGGAATTGACTGTCACCATATTCAGAACTAGTACTTGCTAGTCGTACTTCACCTCGCCCTGCATTTAATCGAACATCCAATTGACCTCGTCGTATACTGACAGTGTAGTAACTTAATCTATCCTGCTGTTTTAAAATAGAAAATTATGTAATTAGAAATGATAATTTTAAGAATATGTTTAATATTCTAAAAAGAAAGAAAATAAAATTACCATAAACACAACAAAATTTCTTTAACAGTTAAAACTTTATAAATGATGATTCTAATGAGAAGTGATCAGTTCCTTGTTTTAAAAAAATAAAATGAAAATATCACAAATGATTGCTGATCATCCTACTATTTCATTTACAAACTGAAATTCCTTCAAATTACTTAAAATACAATTCCTAATATAGCACTCTTGAATCATTTATTATCAACAATTCTTTTATTTCTCCATACAGTATTTCAAAGGAATTATCACAAGTACTATTTCAAAGGAATTAGATATTAATAAAACACATAAAATATCTAATAAGGTAATAATCAAATAAGTTTTTAACAGTGTCAATGCTAATCTAATTGGTATTTTTTTTTTAATTTCTAATTTATGTTTTCATTTGTATGCTTATAATAATCTTTAGTAGATAATAAGAGTACTTTTAGAAAGCATACTGTTTTGGCAAGTTTTCTAACCACTTTTATACTGTATCTGGTGGTTTAGTTGTTTATAAACACATCAATATAGATAGAGTTATTAGTGTGTAAAACTTAATAAATACAATTGAAATTTACAGACTGGGATCTTTTGCATAAACATATAGAATAAACCAAATAAATCATAAATGTCCTGTAAACAGATAGAAAAAAATTATGTATTGCTTAAATACTAGATGAATGAATTGTGAGAAAGAATATTTATGATATATAGATCATTGTTATTATCTTAGTCTCCTTATTGTAGTTTAGCTGACAATCATTTTACATAAGAATTTTTTGAATACTATACAAACAAATGCTTGTAAATAATATACAAGTAATTAGCTGAGTATCGTAAAATAAGATTAGTTTCAATAAAATAAAGTAAATGATAATTACAAAATAATATTGTTTAATAATATCTGAATAGATTAATGTGAACAGCAAGACAAAGTGTGATAATACTTAAAAAAAAATACAAATGGCTCACTTCAACATTAACATTAATGGAAATGTTTTTTAATACCAATATAAGAAAAAACTTTTATCAAAGGATTTTTTGTAGTTAATTTGCAGCAACTTGAATTGAGTTTTCAGTAGCAGAATGGCTATTTCAAATAATTCAACAGCTGATTAGCTCCAAAAGGGCCTTTGGAAGAACAACTTCTATAAATCATTTATGATTTCTAATGAGATTAAAATTAATTTTTAAATACACAACCCAGATAGTTATTTTTAAATACTAAAAAATAATTAATTACACAACCCAGAGATTTTAACCCTTCCTGAGCTAATATAATAGGCAACTAATCTAATTTTAAGCAAGCTAGATTTTTTTTCAATATTTAAAAAGTAAGACTTTTTTGTTTCATAAAATTAATTAAAATATAACTGATACTAATTAAAAGTCATTAAAAAAGATGAATAATCTATTCTTTATCTTGATATTTAAATAATACCAAAATAAAAGTATTGAGTATAAAATAAAAAATAATTTTAAAAAATTAAAATAATACAAATGTTATTATTTATTATGAGAATGAGAAAAATAATAGAATAAATTTAAAATCTCAAAAAGAACTGCATAAACTAAATAAATAAATAAATTAAATATTTGTTTCAAAACAATAAAACATAGGTGAAATATAAGCATGATCAAATGCAAAAACTAAACATACAGAATGGCACACGATAAGTCTACATAAAGTCAATTATAAAAGGGCCATGTTGAACATCTCATGCAGTAAAAGAACTTTCCACAAACACTGTATTTGGTATGTAAAGATGTAATCATATTAAATTAAAAAATAGATATCTAATACAAAATTCAAATGAGTCAATTTATTGTGCACCATCCGGAACATCTTTTTGCAAAAAATAGGATTATTTTTGAAAGATTAGAGCAGATTTTTACAATTACTGAAATTGTATTAATCAAATATTAATTGCAGCAACATCAACTGATAAACTATACAAACAATTTTATAAAACATAAATATTTTATTTTAAAAAGTAAATAAATATATTTTATAAATAATATAATGGATGATACAGCCTTCAATCGCTTGTTGAGAATAAAATATTAAGATGGATTCATCCGTCATTAGCTTTTTGTTCATTTTTTTACTGGTGATATAACCAGCAATAGCTCAGGAAATGTTAATTAAATTTAAAACAAGCGTTGTTATTTTTTAACAGAGCACTAAATTTTAAAATATGTTAATTAGTCCAAAGCAGGCTTATTAACCCCTAAGCAATCTGAATATATTACAATTTTAATTTTTAGATAAAAAAGGTGATTTCTTGTCTGCACTTTGATTTACATTACTTAATCTTTAAACATAGCTAAAATAACATAGCTATTAATTAGCTATTAACATAGCTATTTATTTTCTTTAAACATAGCTATTCTCTTGTTTAGTTGATGTAGCAAATGTTTAGTAATTTAATAACAATAATACAACATTTTACAGCAAAATATCTTCTTGAAGTAGAATTTCAAACACAAAAATAATTATAAATTTTAATATGAACAGTAATTTTATTAACAATAAATAATTTGAGTGTTATAGGTAAAACCTAGTAATTCTTTCATTCAACTGTTTGCAGTTTATTTTTCAAGTTTCCGTAGAATTAAAACAAAATGTGTTTAAAGTATAGAAACCTCTATTTTAATTAAATTTTAAAGTTAGTCTAGAATAACATGCCATACCTCCTGCTCAATAATGTTAGTGATTTCTTCATTATCTTCAACGGGGTTTTCCTGTAATCAAGAGATTATTAACAATATTATCATCCCATTATTAGTAAATTAGTCACCCGCTGAAATTAACTGGAGGATATCAACCTCCTAAACCATGAAATGAAATGTTAACTGTTAATAATTAAGCTTTAAATTAATTATTTAAGCACATGTTAATTCATTACCATTAAATGAAATGTTTTTCTATAATGACATCAGCTTATGCCATAATGACATTTAGTAACTTGCTTTATAAAACACATTACTAGTTTACTAGGAGGTGGTGTAAATTACATATAATTTTTTAATATTCAATATTCAGATGTCAAGTAAAAGATTAATGATTATATAAATACGTGCCTTGCTCAATTTTTTTATGATAAATTTAAAACTTTAAAAAAATAGTTTTTTAAAATGTTATTAAAACTGTAAAACTATTAAAAGCCCAAAAAATTACTAATAATTAAAAGAAAAATTGTGAAGAATTCACGTAAAAATGTTAGTATCTCTATTGTTTGAGCACTAAAAAGAATGTAGCACATAGTTCTGAATACAAGCTGTAAATTTATTCAAATAAAAAACACACTTTCTCAAAAATATCCCTACTAATTTTGATTAATATCAAATTTTCTTTTTTGCACCTTTTTCTTTTTAGCCTCCAGTACCATTTAAGGTATTACTTCAGAGGATTAATGAGGTGGAATTTATTATAACAGTCATACGATAGTAGACCAAGGAAATTTTTTCATCTGCTTCTCTGTTTATTATTTTTATTTATGGCCTAAATAAGAGTTATTACAAAAAATTTACGATAAATTAAAGACTGAAAATTACAACTTCTGTTTGAAGCAGTTTTCTTAATTGATATTCTTCATGCATAATGTTTAATTAAGTCCTCTATTAATGTAACAGTCAGAGTTGGAGTTTGTATTTGAAATAATATACCTCAATATCCCTAAAGAAAATTACATTAGAAATTTTAAACTTTAAATTATTAATTTTATTTCATTTAACCAGGTCTTTTAAACTAGCCTTTTTATGTTTACTTACTTTTTGAAGTATCTATTACTCTGTTCTGTTGATAGTTTTTCAGTCATTTTGACGAGGTTAACAGCAGTAAACAAGATACTGAAAAGGAGTGCACAACTTTTGTTGCAAATTAAAGATTAATCTAATAAAACATATGATTCAAAAGGTTATAAGAAAATTGAAAAATTGATAAGTTTCATATTTGATAACAGGAAAAGAGGAAGGATGAGATATTAAATACTAAGGTTAGATTATTGAATGAATCACCTGCATGACTACTTCAACTATTGTAAAATAATTGAAGTAATACTAACAACATATTTCCAGCTTAACTAAATTTTGGTACGACTTTTTTTGGAACAATATTATAATTTAGCATAAATAACATAAATAATCTGTAACTGCGACATTAACCAAAATAAGTCATACTTAGACCTATAATTTTTAATATTCTTCCACTGTTACTGCCTAGAAGTTTAATGGTAATTCTCATTATCACTGTGAGAAGAATTATCTGGCAGAAAATTCCTCTTTGACAATGTTATACGTGTAATAGTGTTCCATTCATGAATTATATATATATATATATAGATATACATATTTAAAATTTTACTTTTAAACTGAATTAATGAACAACAGTAAAGTTATTAAATACCATGCTACTGGGTAATTTAGAATTCTTACCACTCCTTCAAATGTGGAAAGCATTAGAAGAGCATCCTGTTGAGCAGTAGCAAACACAAATCCAAATGAAGCTTTCCTTTTCAATGGATGTGATTCTAATTCTAAATAACCATCTCCATGAAAACCTACCACTGTCAGTGGCTGTAACATTGAAAAATGAAATGAGTATTGTCAGTCAATAGCAATTAAATATACATACATAAACATATATTTATATAATTTAGTAAGGGGTGTTTAAGGATTTTGTTTAGTAGGCTAATTATAATTCTAGAAAAAGGTTAAAGAGTGTTTATTTATTTAAAAATAAATAAAATCAGCTAACCCTTTTAAATTAACCCGTTTCTTGTGGGTATTCAGCAGTTTGTAAACTGACTTACTTGGCATCATCCTTAGCTTAGTTCTCTTTGTCAACATTGCTGAAGACTCAGCTCCAACCCAAAATCTAAAATCCTTCTCAAAATCATAAAAAAATAATTTGTATTATTTATAAATTTTTTTTTTTTGAAAATGTGTTGTAGAGAATTTTAAGCTGCATTGCAACTGTCATTGCTTTTAGTATTGTTTACATTTTTATTTTAGTTTGCAAAATATTGAAATCTATAACAGGTATTTTAAATTTTCAGTAGAATTCAGAATGTTTCCAGACTGGAATAATTGACAAATGTGACAGGAATCTATTGACCTTGAGAATATTAGAAGAGTCCGTACTATGCAAAAGCCATTTCACTGGATCAATTATATCAGTCCATATTGAAAGTGAAAGGAAAAGACTTTGGCTAGATATCACTCCTAATTTTAACTGATGTATAATGAAAAAGGAAAACTCTCTGTGTCAATAATTTAAAAAGGAAACTGTTCAGTCCAGGATTGCACTTCATGCAAAATGAAGAGTGCAATGTTTCTTAAATAACAATTATCATTTATTTTAACAGTGCATTACTAACACAGTTATCAAATGCTCTTATGAGCTCTCAGTTATACAGCACTTATTATAATATTGTAAAAAAATAAAGGAAATCTTAAGACAGAATAAGAAATAAAACAATAAAGACAAAGTATCAATAAAGATACGTAAATAAAATAAAACATACTCTTTGTATGAATTCATACAAATAAAAATTCACGTAAATAAAATAAAACATACTCTTTGTATGAATTCATACAAATAAAAATTCATTTATTGAATTTAATGTGAACAAAGAAAATGTATTACTAATACAATAGAGTGATTATTAAGCGATTCAGTTTTTAATTATTCATAGAATTACAATGAAATTACTATGAGAAAGTGTAACAGTTTTGTTTTGTATTGATATTACTGTATGCTAATTTTGTATAAAAGGTGATTTTTTTTTTATATAATTATTGCAAAAAAAAGATTAATCAAATAAAATTATGTAATGTAACAGTCTCATCTCTAAATTTTTATTTTATTTTACTTTGGTATAACTAAAGTTAATTTGTTAAATTACTACTTATCACAAAATGATAACTCTTAATAAAAAAAAAATAATAAAAATTAATTATTAATTAGTAAATAAACATTAATCTTAATAAACTTTTTTCTATTGATATATGTGTTTAAGAAAATATATAAACAGTCATTTTACACTCTAAAAATCATATATGTTACTTCTAACCTTCAGAGGAAAATGCATTAGCTGTAAAGAGATAAAGACAGAATATTGTTGATACCTCAACCAAAGGAATAGAACTGATTGGACTATCATTATTTTTGTCAAAATTTAACTAGCTTAATTTTTTATTTTATTTTTCAATCTTACACATTCAAAACCACATTCTACACAGATGTTAAAACCTATTTTATTTATTTTATATTGACAAATAGAGAAGTTATGAAAGAATAAAAGGATACAAGTATACTTAAAAAAACGTCTAGTCAACTGTGTTATGAAGTAATAATATTGACAACATGTCGTTTAATCCCACTTACTAAGGATTAAGCTACATATATATATTATATTAAAAATGCTATAACAACGAAAAGATGATATTTGGTTATTTCAATAGTTATAAAACAAATTTAATTTATTTTCAAAATGTGGTTGTTTGAGATTAAATAGAAAAAAAATGGAAATTTGCTACATAAATAATTGACAACAAAAACTAAAAGAAAATAACTGTAAGTGTTTTTATAACTAAACACTTAACAGATATGCAGCAAGCATGCCTACTTCTAACAAACTGCATGCATATTGCTAACAGTTTCACAGAAACCTGTTAAATAGTTTCTGTATCTTTAGCAAACAATAAGCTCTTAACAAGAAAACAAATTAATCAATTTAAAATCTCTGTTACTAGATAGATATAAGTAAGTTAAAGACTATTTCAAGAATTAAAAGGATTACTATTCTACACAATGTAGAATCCAAATTTTGTCTATCCTATAACCAAAGAGATTAATTTTAACTGAAAGTAAGTGAAAAGTTGTTCATATTATAAATATACTAGCTCCCCGACACAGCTTCTCGCCTGCACTAGATGGTTTCCTGTAGTGGTCAATAATCTTTTTATTTTATATTTTTTAGTCAAATAACCAGAGGTAGGTGCAGCCAGTCAAATATACAGTAATAGTGGCAGTGGCTGTGCTGGTTGAGCAACTGCACTGTATACCTTCACACCCCTTAAAAAAATCAGAATTAAAAAAATCCAAAAATAGTTTTTAAACATTTATCTGAAAATTGCCAGTCCAAATCTACTGAATATCTCTTATAGTATACTCCAGATTGGGAAAAATTACAATCATTGTTCAAAATTTTTTTACCTTCATTACTTTTCGAGGTCAAATTTCAAAAATCTAGAAATTGATTTATTCACATAAAGATTACACACACTCATAAAAAATCATATAGATTTCTTGATTTGTTACTGAGAAATTAAAAACAAAAAAAAACAGTTAATTTCACTTTTAAACAGTTACTTCATTTTACCCCTTTAAACTTGGAATTTCAAAAAAATCCTTTTCCAGTATGCAGTTACACCATAAGAAGAACATGTATACACAAATTTTCATCAATTTATCTTCAGAAGTTTTTGTTTGGCAGTGATTATGAATTACTAATGATATCTTCAATTTCAATAAGATCTCTATTGAAAATATCTTTAATGAAAAATATCTTGGGAGTGGCTCGCTATAAGAAAGAAGTATGAGAATTTAGCATCTTTCCAACTAGTGGCCCAAATGAGAAGTATAGCCCAGTAGTGATTATCTATTGTGTTTTCATGTTTTAATTTAATGCATGTTTTAATGAATAATTTTTCATTTTTAGATAACATTTCTGAATAAATGTGATCTGTTAGATCAAGAGTGTACCTAATGCATTGCAAAATTTATTCTTCAACCAACTAATAAATACTCAGTTTGAATTTTGAAAACCAGATGGTTGTTAACAGAGGTATGATAAGAGCTCCCAGAGTCACTGAGATCCCAGAGCTCCCACGAAATGGTTGCATACCTCACCCTTCTAGTCTCACATGCAGTCCATGGGAAGCCCATTATTTTTAAACAGAGATTTTTTTAATCTATTTAATATTATCTTATTTAATGTAAATTTAATTCTATTATTTTTGTAATATTATTCATTTGATTGATTTGAATCATTCACTATTCATTAAAGATTATGCTTCAACTAGCAAATCTCCACTATTACAAAAATATATATATATTCTTTTCTTGATACTTTGAGATGAAATATATCTTTTAGATGTATTTCAATTCTATTTTTATTTTCAATTGACTATTTGAAATTTATTTATTTATTAACTATTGAAATTGACTATTTTCTATTTTTATTTCTTGGCTTAGGTATGCCAAGAAATAAGGGTTAAAAGTTTGGTTATAATTATTTGAGTAGTTTTTTGTTCATCCTGAAAAAATGAAATATAGTAGTATACTTATTCTTCCCCTTCCTCTTTATATAATGGTGTAGAGTTTTACAAATGGGTTTAGCCAGTCTCCGCGGCATGAGTGGTAGTGTCTTGGCCTTTCATCTGGAGGTCCCAGGTTCTAATCCTGGACAGGCATGGCATTTTCACACATGCTACAAATTATTCATCTCATCCTCTAAAGATACACCTAATGGTGGTTCTAGAGGTTAAAAAAAAAGATGGGTTTTATAAGGGAATTTTGAATAAGGTTTGCTAAAAAATTAGTCATTCTTGATTACTGAATGAAAAACTTTGGTTATATATTTTTAAATGCAAATTAGTCTCATTAAATACAACGTTAAAGTAACTGGCTTTTGAAAACTTCTAATTATTTAATTTTTTAATAAATCAAAAAATGTTGTAGCAAACGGTAAATCTTTAAACGTGATAAGTTGTAGATGAATTTCATTATGGTTTGTATTGTATATCATAAATAAACTAACTATTATAACAACTCTGGTAACAATCTAACTGCATTTAAGTAAAATTGAAATTTATGTTATACAGTAAAACATAAAGATTCACCTTTTTGGAACAAGATGGTTGAACTCCCCAGAACTTTCCTTTTAGTAAATTATACCCCTCTTGTAGAACTTGAACATCAGACATACAACCAAGAAAAGAAGTGGGTATAGGAGTTGGAAATTTAAATCCAGGAGGTAAACCTCCAAAGAAGAATTGTGCTCCACTGAGATCTGGGATAGCATCTTGACTTGGAGGAACAGTAGGAGATCCATCTCTGACCTCACCTTCTACTTTTATGACACCTAGAATTAAGTATAAATATTTGTAATACAATAAGCTGATACAAAATTTAGCAAAATACACAAAAGAAATTTATTTATTAAGCCTTTAAATCTGACACAAAATTTCATTTTCATGTTATAAGGTAGTATCAGAAATACCATAAATTGATACTATTATACATTAGAAAATTATGTAGCTGCAGTTGGATGCCTGTCTGCCACCACTCCTTGAGAAGAAATATATCAGTTTGTTCAATTCCCTTAAATTCTAGATCTTCCTTCCTAGTGATAGATATCATTTTTAAGGTTAGTTTCTGTACAAATATCTAGTAATCACCTATGAAATTATTACTGGATGTCCTTAGTGTTGTTAAAACAATAAATCTTTGCCTCAGTCATTGGGTAAAACACTAAAAGAACCTGCACAGAAGGGTAAAGGAGAATGTTAATTTTTTTCCTAACCAAAAATCCTTGGTATTGATGTCAGCTGGGGTTATTATGGTACAGCAGTCAGCAAATAGCATTAAAAATCAGATGATGCCTTTCACATCTTCATACAGTCACTATAGAACATTATGGCTGAAGATGAAATTGACTGTTAGGCCAACTGGAATAAACTCTTTTGTATACTGATATCGAAGAAAATAAATGTATACACAAGAAAATATTACATATAAATGTGAAATTCATTTTCACTTGTTAAACATTTTTTGAGGTCTAAATAGGGTTAGATATTTTTAGTGGATGTGTGTTGTTTTTTGTTTTAGGGTTACAACTAATAAATCCAACTTTTATCTGACCTAAAAAAAAATTGTATGAGGTGAATTGACAAACCTTAGAGCATCAAGTTGGATCAATATTGTCAGTCAGATCCCTGGAGTAAGTTTCACAGTGCATAGAACACTTTTCAGTCAGAATCCTCTGACATAACTTATAACCAAATTTTTATAGGGATCCAGAATTGATTTTCTCAGAATTTGATAAATAAACTGCTGAATTTTTACAACATTAAGAATTTTTGTAAGTCAAGGGCCACTCTAGAGGTTGTTATGTATTAGGCAATGTTTGACCATCCTTGATCTGCACATGCTGTATAGCTAGCTATGTCTAACCAAATAATACTGGTATGGTTGAACATAGCTATCTATGCAACTTACTATTTCCAACATCAGCCTAGCTGTATACTACCATATACGTGCTACTGCATAGTGTACTATGATCAGTTCAGATGTCTTACCTTTAGTTTGGAATATTTTGGAAACCATTTGATATGTATGTATAAACTATTAGTAATTTCTTAGTTGAAACTTTTAGCCATAAATGTTAAACTTATTTAAATAAAGTTACTTCCTTGCATAAACTTTTGAAAAAAGTTGCATAAAAGTTAAGTGTAAGAAGTTAGTATAGTTGGTGAAGAAAAAGTCGAAGTGTGCCCAGTAGGTGAAATGGTTGGAATGCTAGATTCTAATTTTTAGAATTTTTAGAAAATAATAAAATAGATTTCCTTAAAAATTGTAAAACAACTGTACAGGAGACAAACACAGTTGAGTCCCTCTATTACAGTTGCACAGATTTAAAATTTCTTCAGAATTATTTATGTATCCCAATTTTAGCAGAGAAGTTTTGGTAAAAGGAGGAAAAGCTATTTATTACCACACACAATTACATGCTACTGCCAAATACAATAGTTTTTATTTTTTTATTGTAGTATATGAAAATGACAAGCCTGAATGAGATGCAAGTCCAGAATCTTCTGATGAAACAGAAACAGTATCACTCTCTCATTGAGGATGGCAAGTTAACATATGTAAGCTTTTAAAAATTAACTCTCTATTAATCAATTGTCTTGTAAATCAGAAAAACGTATTAGAACTCTTAAAGACACTTCTTTTTTTGCAATTATCTCAAAGTTCAATCCAAATGAGAAATTACTAACATTAAGATAAAATCTTTCTCAATGAAGTTAAGTCCTCAATTCCTATGCTTGATTACTGCTTTGAAATTCTCATTTGTAAAAGTTAATGTTGTTTTTGTATAAAGTCAATATAAGAATAACTGTACAACATTACAGAATGTTACATTGTTCTGAATGTACAAAAATACAAGAACATTGATATGAATATAATGCTCTTTGATTCTAATTCAGAAACTTTTTTTCATTTTGGAGTCAAAACAAAGCATAACAAAATTAATACACAGCAGTTAATTTGATTGCAATTTCTTCTTTCAACTGAATGAAGTTTGCATTCAAAGAACAACAAATTAAATTTAAAATAGCTAGAATGTACTTTGTTGTTTCAAAAACATTAAATTTAAAAAAAATTCAGTTTGCCAATTATCAGACTGAATTGAAAAAGTATCAGCAAAAAAGACAAAAAAATTTTCTCAAGAATTAATTTTGATACTTAGTTCTATAAAATATTTCTTACAATTTAAAAGAATCAAGTAGCTCAAGTAGTTTTGTTCATTGATTATAGTACTGTATTTGTACTTCAAGAGAGCGTGGCTTTGCCTAAATGGCATTTCAGTCACTAAGCTTTTTGTACAATTATAGTTTAGGAAATAAGATTAGGATCCACAACATTCTTAGGATTCACTGATTATACAAGTACATCCTCTGCATGGACCTACACCACAAAACCAAAAATTGGTTGGAAAGGATCAAAGATGGAGAAAATCATCATTTCTAACTGGGTGGTGAAAACAGGTGTTTTACTCACAGAGGAACTGAGGTGAAAAACAAATCTTTACAGAGAAAACCTCCTGTCAGCAGTGGAGATAAATCCTGTTCCAATCTGTTGGAAAACAATTGAAGTACCACTCAAGGAGAGGTAGAAGGTTCCTAAAAGAACAAGCTTGTACACCTAAAAATTCATTTGATATGTAGAATTAATTATACTATATATTTTATTCTCAAAATTTTGATATTCTGGAATAAAATATTGTATTAATCAGTATTAATTACCTTTTTCAACCTTCTTTTTGCGATCAAAGTAGCGACTAGCTTCTACCCTTGTCCAATTTCCATTATTATACTGCTTAAGTGTTCGTGTTTCTAAACTCCAATCTTTCCCATACGTAATACGAAATACTATATGTCCTTGATTTAATGTTAAAGATACTGATTTCTCCTGTAATAAAAAAAACGATGCAAACATAAATGAAATTATTCCAAAGCAGATTAAAAATTGTTTGTAATAAATATCTTAAACCACCAGTTAATCATCTAAATTAATTTAGGGATGCATTATTCTATTTCAAACTACTTTTTGAATAATATTCCAAATGTAAGTATGAAAAACTACTTCACATACATAATCTTAATTAGTATAATTGTGGATAATGTATATAAATTTTACTTACTGGATTAGAACCAATAGCAAGAAATAGAAGTGCATTTTCATCGAAAGTACGGAATGATAGTGAAACACTAAATACATATTTGTTATAAGCACTTGAACTGTCGCGCATTAATACTGCATATCCATCTCCTGAGAAACTATATGACTGTTCATCTCGCACTTCTTCAGCTCTGTTAAAAAAAGATAATAAAACTCCATAGCCACATATAAATAAAATACAATGAGGATTTAATATACAAAAGGGAGATAAAGTTTTCATAACCAATGAGGAGAAAAATCATACTACTCTATTTCTGCACTTTTTAAAACTGTAAATGCTCTTTTTAGAACCAAATTCTAGCACTTTCTTGCATGTTCTGTCTGTAATACATTATAACTGACTAAAGTGTTAGAATATAAATCTGGAAACATATTTAGGGAAGAATATGTAAGTTACATGTTCCTGTGCTGAAATATGCTAAGAATTAACTGATTACTATGAGGTGTGGATACTAAATAACAAGACTAATGCTGAAAAATATTTTATTTTAAATTTATATATATTTAGTTATTATCCACGTCAATTTACACCCCTCCTCCATCCCTACAATGCTCCATGTGAATTTTCCGTTGTTCAAAATAGTGCTGGAAGTCTTCTTCGTGAGCTCTTTCATGTGCGTGCTGCTTTTCCTTTCACAGTTTCAACAATCTGAAATCTCATTCCTTTTAAAACAGATCTGACCTTGGGAAAAGATAATAGTCACTTGGTGCCAAGTCAGGGAAATAAAGTTGATGATGGTATAAAGATGGGATAGAAATGTCTTAACAAACTATAGGGCTAGAAATGTCTTAACAGACTATGCAGCATGAGCCAGTGCATTGTCCTGATGAAGAACCTGCTATTTGTTCTTCCACAATTCAAGTTCTTTTTTCTTATTTTTTCACGGAGTTGAGCAATAACCTCAAGATAGTAATGTTGATTAATAGTTTGACCTTCAGGAACCCGTGAAGGTACACAATCTCATGAATATCGAAAAAAAACAACCATCATTGCTCATTATTCTTTGAATTTTTATTTGCTCATTTGAGTTTTTTTAGCTGTCAGTGAAGTTGGGGGCCTTCCAAAGCATGAATTGATACTCTGCCAGATGGCAGATATGTGGTATAAAATCATTTGGGGAGAAGATATATTTAGATCCCCTGACTATTAGGCAGGGGGTCTAATTTTTTTTTTTTTTTTTAACCTCTGGAACCACCGTTAGGTTATATCTTCAGAGGATGAGATGAACGAATTATATGAAAAAAGGAATGAAATGCATGTGAAAAATGAATCCCTGACCGGGATTCAAACCCGGGATCTCCAGATGAAGGGGGTCTAATGACCCCTGTCTAATCAAATAGGTTGTGTCATGGGTTGATCGTAGATTCAGAGAAATTAATTACTGGCTGACCTAGTTTTTAATGGGCTGTGTTGTAATACTTAATTGTGGGTCCAGCTCAGGGGAGAGGAGAGAAAAAATGCATGGATTGTCGCTTAGTTTCTGGATCATAATTTAAAAACCAAAATTCATCACATGTTACCACTTTTTCTAAGAAGTTTGGTTCATTTTCAGTGGCATTCAAAGTGCTATAACAAATATTTTCACTGTTCTTTGTTTGACTGTGAGAATTTTAGGCACCATTTTCACGCACACTTTTAGCATGTTAAAATTGTTACTTAAAATTTGCCTTATGCATTCTTTTTCAATTCCTACAGTTTCAGAAATCATATGAATAGTTAACTGATTGTCAGATGGATCACATTACCAATTTCTTCAATATTTTTTATCTGTTTTTGATGTGGAAGGGCAACATCATCAACATCAAAATCTTCTCAGCCATCTTGAAAACACTTAAATCACTCAAAAACCCACGCACATGACAAACATTCATTGCCATATCATTTTTAATAAACGATAACTTTCAGTAGCAGTTTTTCCAATTTCATATGAAATTTCACGATAATTCTTTGCTCTAATAAAACACTTATCATTTATTCAGCAAAGAAAAAAAAAAAGATGTTATCCAAACAAAGACCACAGCCAGACTAATATGTCTACAGAAACTGGAATGGCCAACAATTGAAAGAGATTTGATTATGTTTTTTACTTTTGCCTTATGAAAAGAATAATAAAAATTACCACCTGACGTAATATCAATTAAACATTTCTTAAGAATATTTTAATAAAGTACTCCCACTGTAAAAAGTAAATTTTTTAAACATTTGTCTAACATTCAACAGTGATAATCTACCAACATGAGTTTGTCATTATTATTGTTCTAAGGCATTTTTAAATAAACATAATTTACTATCTTTATAATGAGTTGGAATTAAAATAAAACTCACATTTAAAAACTGATTCTATGCATGATCCTTCATTTTTATCATTCCATCATATCAACTTAAAATTTTGTCATTATTTTTATATGATTATAAAAATAATTCTAATTAAAAAATAATTATTTTTATACTCATATAGTCATAATGAAAAATAAAACATCTAAAGTAAAATTTATTTCATATCAAAAAATCATTTCATGTAATTTGCTCAGCACATACATGACTGATGGGTAATGATTTTTATTGACAGTCAGATCACAGGAAAAATCAACATTCTTTGAGTGTATTAATACTTGGTGGGGTTAATTAACACTT
Organism: Zanna intricata; assembly: GCA_010016005.3. NCBI lineage: Eukaryota > Metazoa > Arthropoda > Insecta > Hemiptera > Fulgoridae > Zanna > Zanna intricata. The sequence goes on from JAAAKQ030027457.1 coordinate 16,526, forward strand.
CCACCTTAAAAATGGGAGTTTACTCATTTTTTGTTCCATCCTAAACAAGAAAATTAAAAATATATTTATCTAAAAAATGAACCATATGAAAATTTTCATGCCTTATCAAAAGTGATAAATCTCTATCTTTAAATTTCCTAACTTTTACAGTTTCAACCTGATTTGAGCATTTTTTAAATTATGTTTTGCTAGATGTGATGTTAAAGAGGTGAAAATACTTTTCCATTTTTATCACAAACCTTCATGGAAAATTGAAAAATATTTTTAAAAGTTAATTTTTTTGCATAATATCTCATAGTACTCATATGTAAGGTGGTTTTTAACATAGTTTTTAAAATTTTTATGACACAGTAACACAAAATAAATTAACAAACATTATTTAAACTGAGTTTGTGGTAATTTTAAACTTTATTTTTTAAAAAAATTATTCTAAAACCCTTTTTGTTATTATTCTTTTTTTATAAGATAAAAAACAGTAATATCATGATATATGTTTCAGCATTACTAGTGGCACATTTTAAATTCCATACAAATGTGGGTTTGAATCAGCAACAGAGTTGTCAGCTGGTTAAAATGTGTTTTTTTTATTATTTACCCTGATTTAGTATATTAACTCTTGTTTAAAGTGAAATTTAATAATATCAAAAAAGTAATTTCATGTAATTATCTCAGCACAAACATGACTGATGGATTATGATTTTACTAACAGCTAAGTCACTGAAAAATCAATTAAACTTATAAAACGTTCTATTAAAAAGCATATACGAGGTGTGATAAAAAATACGGTGAATTATGTTTTAAAAAACAAAGTAAAAATGTTACCTTAAATATGAATTAATCTCCTTCAAAGTACTGCCCTTGGCTAGCAATACACT
>JAAAKQ030027468.1:2795-14713 GCA_010016005.3 Zanna intricata
ACACAGGCCCATAAATGTGAAACATATATTAAACAAATTTTAACAAACCATACTTGCTTGATTTTAAGCGTACCATAAATTTTCAAAACGTTTTTGACAAAAAAAGGTTAATAAATAAAAAGATTCACCAAAGAATCTTATAGAAAAAAAATTACTTCTAAGGATTGTGTAAAAAAAATAAAGATAATTCGATAAGCTAATTACTAGTAAAAAATAAATAATAAAAAGTAGCAATACTTAAAATAGTTGCATACAGCCAATTTAAATTGGATAAATGTTAATCAAACACTAACTTTCAATATCAATACTGTCTCTGGAAGCAATGTCAACATATCATTATCTTATAATATTAGGTCATCTTCTGCTCCATCCTGGCATATGTGCTGCTGCATTTTTTAAAGGAGTGAAACATCATTTCATTCAGGATTTAATTTCATGTGATGTCCATTCCACTCACTATAGCTGAAGAACTTGCTTTTTTTTTTCAATTTTTCAAAAGCAGTTAGAGGATGGTTTGCTGAATGTAACCAGTTTTCATATTCTTTTCTTACATGGTCTTTGAAAGGCTTCATAAGAGAAACAACAAGAGGCTGGAGTTGGCTATTCACACACGCACTATCACATTATTTCCTATGTTTAATATTAAGATATGGCGGGAATTTTTGGCCATCTGCTTTAATAAATAGGATTACTGATATGCTTTTTTTTTTATTCTGTACTATTTTAACTTCTTTTTACTCTTTATTATTATCCTGTATATAAAAAAAAAAACAGGGAGGGGGGTTTCCATTTGCATTTCCAAAATTCTTAAATTTGTCAGTTTTTTCATCATATCCAATGATACACTGCTGAAACTGCATGAGATTACCTTCCAAAATACACAGCAAGTTTCTGGGAAATTGAAAAATATCTAAGAGAAAATCCTTCAATTTTTATAATTTTCTGCCCCAACCTCTTGAAGCATTAGAATTTTCAACTTATCCATGTCTCTTGCCTTCCACTATAACATTTGTATTGTTACCGACAGTGTTTTAGCACTGCATCTTTTATAAAGTGAGCAACACAATAATCTCTACTTTGGTAGATTTTCCTGTGTTTGGTCTTGTGATAACCTTTGTCAGAGATTTCCAAATAAAAATCAAATCTTATTGTTTACGCCTTCAACAAAACTTTGATTCTTCAATCTTTCCAACAGCTGATCTATCCTCATCTTCCTTTTTATACTGGCTTCATAGTGAACTCTCCTTGATGCCATTGCTAGTACACTGATGATAAGATGGGAGAATGGACAGAATGAATAAAATACAGACAACAAAAGACTGCACGCACGCGCGCGGCACACCTAAAGACAATCCTAAATACCTTCTGAAGTTTACCACAGATAATGCAGGTCATTATTAGAAACTAAAGTTGTTAACTTAAGGAAAAGGACTCATTGTTGTCCCTTCCTTGCACTGATAAGCCAAACAGCATTCTGCAAAATGACCTGAGCAAAAAAAAAAAACACTGAACCCTTTTGAATCCTAAGCAATATTATCTGCTCTAGATTAATTTTCAACAAATTTTTACATTTTTATCTTAATATGGAGACCACTCCCAAGAAAAATTGGAATATGATAAAAAAGAAAAATCAACAGTAGTCAATAGTAAGACAACAGTGTTCAGGCAATGACTCACTAATTTGAGTTGTTAACTTAAGAAAGGCCATAATTTAGGCTTTTACAATCACTTTCACTAACTAAAACAATGTATATTACAGAGATAATAATTTATAAATAATATTAAATTATTCTTGATAACTTGAATGTAACTAAGAAACTATTAATAAAAGTATAATTTATTAAACTTTCAACAATACCTGACCAAACACAAAAAAGATTACAAATTCTAATAATAAAATGAATTAAGTTTGAGTCTTGAGAATTTCATATAAAGATATACTGGGTCAGGTAATAGAACATACCCCATTTAGGAATTGTGTTACTAGTAAACTGTACAATCATAAATTCAGTCATAGACCTTAAATCACAATCAAAAAGACTCTCTCTTCTGACCCTAAAATTTGCTAACAAGACATATATTGTCATCAATGCACACACTCCTATAAATGAGGACAAAAGGAAAACTTACCACAACTGGAAGAATTTTTCAACTTGTTACAAGCAAAAATTAAACAGATTCCCCAGAACAATATCAAGATTCCTATAGGCGATTTCAATGCACAGATTGGTATAGGTAGAAAACAAGAGAAAGAAGTAGGCAACTATACAGCACATAAAAGATCCAATAAAGACTGTGAAAGACTAATGATAGATGAAGACATGGAGGTCACCACATGAAAGACTTAGGAAATTCTAAATGATCCTGTAACCATTCTGACAAGGAGTATAAGAAATATAATAAATGTTAAAGTGAAAAAAGGACTTTATGTTGATTCTGATCATTATCATCACACAACAATCAAAATGAGGAGAAAGATGATTTGAAATATCAGAATGAATGTTACAAAAAAGAATTCAAAGAAAAACTTAAGGATCTTAAAATCCAAAACTGGCAAGAACTCAAGTTAATTTTTATTTAAGCAGCACGAGCTGTAACATATTTTGTGAAGAACAAACATATTTAGTGGAATAAGATGTATGATGATGCTGTAGCAGAAAGATTATGTATGGAAAAATTGGTATGAAAATTTAACTGAAATAAACCTCATAAAATTCCAGCATGAAAGGAAAGCAACTTGCAAAATGTGAAGAAAAGTCAAAAACAATTTTGAGATGATTCTTTTGGACAAGATAAACAAAGAGTTTCAAAAGAATAACACTAATAAATATTACAAATTATTAAAGCAAAGTTGACAAAATGCACAAACCAAACTGTTTGTTTTTACAAAGAGAATGGTGAACTTGTGACCAATAATAGGGAAAATTATGAAATTTTGGAAAAATATTTTGAGGACTTACTCAATTGTGAGGAACCAAAGGAGAGATTCCCAGAAATATTACTATAACACCTGGATTTGGTGTCACCAGATCTGGAAGAAATTAAGCAAATTATTAAAGATCTGAAAAATAATTAAATTTGTGGAGAAAAGTCCATCACGGCTGTAGTATGGAAGAATGCAAATAAAAATACTGTTCAAACATTAAATAGATTATCATGGGAAAAGGAGTAATTACCAAAGGAATGGAAGGTTACTTTAATTTAGCCACTTCATAAAAAAGGAGACAAGAAGGATGTCTGATAACTACTGCATAATTTCACTGTTATCCGTTACATACATGATCCTCTCAAAAGTCTTGCTCACCACACTAGAAAAACAAGTACAAAGGACAAAGTTAAGGGCAGTTTAGGAAAAGTAAATCTTGGCCGAACGGATTTTTAATCTAAAATTTAAAAAATATAATGTTGAAAGAAAGAATATGGGTGAGGTCTTTATGGATTTCATGAAGGCATATGACTCTATTGACAGAACATCATTATTCAACAAATTCAGAGGATATGAGAAAATACTGAACCTTGCAAGGCTGACCCTAACAGGAACAACATCAAAAATTAAATTCGAAAGAGAAATTTCACAGCCATTCAGCATTCAAAACAGATGCAAGGGAAGAGGATGGCCCATCCCTGCTTCTTTTCAATATGTTCTTGGAAAAGATCATTAAGGAATTGAGAAAAATCTGCAAAGAAAAGAAAATTGGAAAAGTTAGATCAGGATATACTAAAGAAAATGTCAACATAGATAGTATCACTTTTACAGATGACCTTGCAATCCTAACAAAGGACATAAAAACGACAGAGTAACTATTGAACATCTTGAAGGAGACAGCTGAAAAAACAGGACTGAGTATATGACCAACATAAGGCATTTCAAAAAGATCGATGGACAACAAGAAGTGGTTCACACCGGTAAAAGAAGATCTCGTAATTGGAAGGATAAATCCAGCAGATAGAAATGGCAGAGATATTTTAAGGAAGAAGATCAAAGTTTGTGAAGGTTTTCAGAAAGAAACCAGAGTATAACAATAAAAAATGGTCGCCAAGAAAGGATCGACAGTTTGAAAATGAAATCAGCCAAGAATTAACAACTATATGTGGTTCTACAGTGGCCGATGACAAGAAAAAAAAATTAAGTAATAAATATTAAAGCAACAATGTATGAAATAAATGAATTTTCAATCATTATTTATTAAATCCAACTAAAGAGGTTCTTATCACCTGGCATTATGCCAATATGTCTATAGTACGTTTGTTTTTTTCAGATTTATATTTTTTCATTATGTCTCATTTAACAATAAGTTTTTGAAATGTTAAATCATTAATAAAATAGTAGTCATAAATATTAAGATTAAAAAATTATTTTCTAATCGAAAAAAAATTTTTTATTATAGTTTTACAAATTATACTGAAGTGCAAAGATGAAAATAATTTATTTCTCTAGATAAGCTAATAATTAACACAGTAACCTACATTTTTTTGCTAAAATGTGTATAATTACTTATTGATACATGTTTTCTATTTCTTGAATTGTTTTGTAATGACTGAATTTTATTATAAAAATTGATTCATATTTCTTACTTTATTATACATTTCTTATTTATTTTTAGCACTTTTGTAATTTACGCTTTAACAGAAACAATATGTCATTTTAATAATAATAATAGTTTTAGTCTCATCTTTCAAATAAAAATAATAAAATTGACATTTAAAAAAAAATAGAGCAAAAGATATTCTCAGTCTTGCTTAATTAAAAAAAGATAGCTATTAAATTAAATAGCTGAAATGATTGACATCATATTTCCTGTATTTGCTTTTTGACTTTATGAATTTAAATATATTTATTGAAAAAAATGTTTTACAACTTTTACAGCAGCACATACTATGAAAGTGCTTCAGCAGTAATATAAAAAAAAAAATAAATAAAATAAATAAAAAAATATACATAAGATAGAAAAAATTTATTTTAATAAAATATTTTTCAACCATTAATTACAACTTCTCTGCAATAGAACTCACAGATTGAATGTGTGAAGACGGTTTCATATTGCATTTCCAACTTAGATGAAGTAAATATGTTTTGGAATTAAGGCGCAGTATCAGGTAAAGGACTGATTAGTAAAAGAAGTGTGATGTTTGCGTAATCATTTTTGAGAAAACAAAACAAATTCAGATATTGTGACTTTCTTTTAATAATCCTCAATTCTTAATTTTCACAGAGCCAACACTTAGCTTATTTTAATGTTATAATTCAAGTACTGAAAATGTAAAAAAAAATCGTATAAAATTGCTGGTAAGGAATATAACAAATAGCGAATGGATTAGACTAAACACAATTATATTTTTTCTTTCTTTTTTATAATGTAATACTTAAAAAATACAGACATTAACATAATATGGTAATATTAATACATTAAGATAATAAGATTGACAAACATAGACACAAAATTAACAGTAAATATTTACCAGTATCAACTCTTTCTTTGGGCTGAATTGTGAGGACCAATCCTTCAACTTCAACAGAACTTGAATCGGTTAAAAGGGATGACCATGGTATGTTTACTGATAATTTATCAATATAACCATCAACAAATTCAAATGGGAAATTCTTTTTTTCACCTAACGAATTAAGTGCCTGTAACAAAGAAGAAGCACTATAAGTAACATTTAATCAATATTATGATTTTAAAAATAATCCAAAATATTTAAACCTAATAAATAAATAGTGAGTTTAAAAACAAATTTTACTACCTTTTTTATATCAACAATCTAAGATAAAGTATATATAAGCCATTCTTTAAACTGTACAAGTCGTATAAAATACATATATACTTATTAGCATGTATGAATATATGTATGCTAGGTCCAATAACTTCCTGAATGTTGGCGGTTGTTAAACAAAAAGTCGAGATTGTTTGTGAAACTTCATTCATGAAAGATGTCACTACCATACTCAATAATAAAATTTTTACGACTCTAGAAAGGCTTTCACATATCATGAAGGATTACTAGAAAAAATTATACGTAAAATAATATCAGCATAATGCCTTTATCAGAGAGCTAAACATACTAATGGGAAAATCAACTTTCCAAATTTTCCAAATTGCAGATAATCTTGCAATATCTTCAAGGAATCTGATATCTTCATTATTAAAAGAAACTGACTACATAATGAGCACAATTAATTTAACAGAAAACACCTTTGACTAACGCCACAAGTACCTCAGATACTTGACATATATTAAAGCAACATGAAAAATACATTAGTATGAAGCAACACACTATTATTCAATTATGTAATCTGAATATCTTAACATCGCTTGAACTTAATCAAAAGATGTTTATGTTTCCATTAGGAAAGAAGTTATTTATTGGCCCTTTCTAAATTCTTGAGTAAATTCTAAATATCTTTCTAAATAAAAACATACGATACTCCCTCCTCTATTTTTAATTTAGAGAATTTTATGAAAGTTCTTTTTTCAACAGAATTTTAAAGTTAAATGCAAAAAAAACCATTGAAAATAAATTTTTAGAACTTTAAAGAGATTTAACAAAGTGAATGAAATTCAAAATTGAATTTCAGAAACTGTACTTAACAATTTTCATAAAATTTGAATACATCTATTATTTAGATACATATAATATTATATTTTTACAGGCGACAATTTTTTTAATTCAGCAGGTAAAGTTTGCAGTATTATTATTGAAACTATTGAATTATATCAGAAAAAACAATCTTGTTAGAATTAAAAGTACTAAATATTAGTGGATCCCATTTTAGCAATAAAGGTTATTATGCTTATTACTGCGTCAAATTTTATGGGCATTAATTAATTTTTTTTTATTAAAATCTTAAAAACCAAAAAAGAAATTATTTACATAAATACAAGGAAAAGCTTAAAAAAATACCCCTTGAGAAAATACTAGTTTTACTATCAATCAGAATAAAAAAAAAAATCTACAACTTTCATTAGTGTTAATACAGGTTTGATAAATTTGGAAAATTTGGATAAAAGAGTCAGCAGGAAGGGAAAAATATACAGGAATTTAAAAAAGTATACAAAAAATCTTGAAATTCAATAACGATTCACGGAATGATGATATTAAAACCAAATATTAAATGATAATTAACAAATGAATTAAGAAAATTAACAAATTAATTAATTTTAATTAAGATTAATTAAAAGATAATTAATTATAAACAGGTCTTAATTGAACAAATACAAAAATTAATAAAAACTTAGAGAAAATACACTTATATCTAAAACAGAATTCATCATTAACTGAATATTCATTTAAATTGATATAAAAATAATACAATATATAGAAAAGAGAATCAGTCGCTATACATTTTTTTTTATCTTATTACTAGAACAGTAACAAAAGAAACATGTCAATAAAGTAAAAAAAATTATTAATAGAATAAATTACACTGACTGATGAATAAATTGGACTTATTGTAACAAAATTAGTACCAACCTATTGTTTTCAATGCTACTGCTAATTATAATCACAATAAAGTCACTAATCATGTGTTGTTAATGTTAGTAAATACAATATGACAACAAAATGACTTAACAATATTATCTTCAATACACAATAACAAATCTTTATTACGTTATCATCTATTTATTTTATATACTTGAAGAAAAACAATTCTATAAGCATGTAATACGAATTAAGAAAAATAACACATAATTAAAACAATTTGATAAAAAATAGATGTTACCTTTCTTTCAATTAAAATAGTGTAGAACATTAAAATAACAGAATAATTATTTAAACCTAACTTTTAAAATATCATCACTATATGGAAAAGGTACTGCTGGTGATTTGAAAAATATAGAAAAATTGCCTTACAGGATTTCAGCAGAATAATTAACTGAAACTTATTTTTTCAAATCTAAATAAAAGTTTAACATCCTGTTAAACTTTTATTGTTACATTAATTCTTAACCCTTCAGTAGAGATTTTATTTAGATACTTTCATTCATTAAAAAACTGAAGAAAAGAGAATTTCTTTGTATTTTTTTTGGGGGGGGGGGAGGACGAACAAAGCTGAAGCGTTATTATCGCGCGGATTAAATAACATCTTTAGTAAATAAATTTTAAATAAAATTAAAACTTAAAGCTAAATTAAAATTACATATAAATAGGTATAAAAAAATAAATAAAAAAACTAAAAACTATTTGACTAAAAACTTACCACTAATATCACAGAATAAGTTAAAAATCTAAAACCTAACAACTACAGTAAAATAAAATATTATCTAAAACTAAAAAAAAAAATCACAGAAATTAAAATAACAGAAATCTTATAATTATAATCACAGTTGAAAGTAAAAATAAAATAAAATAAATAAAACCTGTTCATCTATACAATGTAAATTATATGGAATATAATTATATTTATATATAAGTAATAAGCAGGAAGTTGTAAATCAATTTACAACTGATAATAATTAATGAAACATTTTGAATTGTAATGCACTTGTTTTATTGTGTTTATACAAAAAGTAGCTACTTATACTTAGTCAAATTACTGATAAATAAGACTAAAATAAAGTTTCAGAATTTTGAGATTTAGGTAATAAAATTACAAAAGATAGGCAAAATATAAATTAAAAAAAACATCAAAAGCAGATATTCAAACGAGAATTTTTTCATGCAAAAAAGTAGCCTACTAACATAGGATTTACATCAAGTATTACATATTTGAAAACATTTCTGTGGGACTGAGAAACAGGGAAAGAAACTGTCTCCTTCACCAGCACCTCTCTTATCTCTAGAGCAGCTAATATCTCATATCCTTTGGCGAGGGCTGCACAATTGATTTAAAATCCCTCACCTTAGGAAGAATCCTATCGTGCACACTTTAGGAGGCATTGCTTGAAATTTCCAAGAACTAAACAATTAAATCATAACTGTCCTCTATGGTTTACACCAAGGAAGCAAAGTTATCTGCCTTTCCAAAGGTTTTCCTAAATTTATGAACCAAAGCAGCTGTCCTTTGTAGCCCAGGTCGATGGCCCAGTTAGCGACTCATACTTTCCAGAAGAGGAGGAAGAGCAACAGCTCACCAGGTTCAACCCATTTGGACTTATCCTGTTCCTTAACATCACCTGTGTCAGACATACCCTCAATCAAGAATCCAGTATATAGTGAACTAAACAAGCAAACCCACAAATACAAGAAAATCGCACCCCTTAATCCCTATCAGATCGACTATGCAAGAATTCAGCTAAGAAAATTTTCATGTAAAATCTCAGATTACAGTCTAATAAACCAACCAGCAGTCATTACCTTCATTAAACAAAGCAGGTGCATGCCAATAAACACAATAAAAATAAAAACTATGAACACAAAATGTAAACAAACTGTTGCCAATGAAACAACAGCTGCTCAAAATAAACAACTATACATGAAATTGTGACAAATTCAAAATTAACTGACCACAAATTATTAAAATTAACAAAAACCAATAACAATAAATATAAACTGAGGAACAGACAGTCCCTGTGTCAGTATTGTGTAAAAATAAACCACCGCCCCAATAGCTTAGATAATCTATCTAGGCTATTTAACATAACCAAAAATTTGGAAATTACGTAACAAAATGAAATAAAATACTTAAAAATAGAAACCAAAAACAAATACAAAGAACCTAGTATAATAACTGAAGAATATTTTCAGAAATATTGCAAATAGTAACCAAATAGGCAGAGCCCATATAAATCTGGCTGTTTCCACTCGTGTTGCAGTTTGAACCAACATGAAGTATGTATGTCATAAGTATGGTGGACGTTACTTATTATTAAAAAACATTCTGGTAAAGTGAATTTGGTATTAAGAGACTGGTTGATGGTAAAAGCTGTACAAACAACAGATAACCAAGAGTACAAATTTGAAGTAAACATGTCAGACTAAAAGAATAGAAAAAAAAAACAGGACTGACAGAAAAACAGCATCAAATAAGTCAAATCACTGATGAAAAAAACACAAATTATTAATTACTTATTAACTAAGGTAAACTATCAAACAACTAAAAAAAAAAAAACTATTAAATATAAAATCAAATATCAATGGGACTCATTTTAAAGTATGGGCATATAAAGAAAATAAAAAATTCTTTAAATACATGAAAGCCATAGTTAAGGAAATACAGACTAAAAAATATCTGTGCTGCTCTTGCAACTGAGTTAAAATCTTGCTTTTATTTCATGAAAACTGTGTTTGTTACAAGTTAAATAAATCAAGAAAGAGAAATATTCAGAAAATAATAAAATATTATTCTAAGAAAGTCCATCACAAAATGCATATTCAAGTGCACAAACAATGGCAAAGATAACATTACAAAGAATTAAGTAACTAAAAATATGCAGGTAAAACTGGATTTAAAGGGTAGCAGCCTCAAAGCAATATATTTAAGGCTCTATACCTTTTGTGTGAGGGCACATTGGAATACTGAAGTTTACCTGTTATACCAGCATTTCTCAACAAGTGGAATGTGTATTTCTCAACAACTAGGGGGAGGTGAAAATATAATTTTTAAAAATTATTAATTTACTGAAAGAAAAGCAAAATGAAATACACATTTACACTGATATAATACATTTATAAATAGGATTTGTACATTTATTCAAATTAAATGTAATATCCATAATTCCTTTGTATATAAATTTAGTTTATAATTAAACATTAAAATAACATTCAGCCTCTCCACAAATACAAAATAAAGAAAACCCTCTTACCTTATTTTCACAAAAGAATAAATCAATGATGTATTCTTTTTAAAAAAACGTTACATATACACACAAATAACTAAAAACATTGAAACTAAAAAAAAAAAACTAAATAAGATTTTCTCTTTTTAATGTTTTTAATTATCTTTTTGTTATTTGTCCGTATATGTAATGTTTTAAAAAAAATTATCACTGATGATGAGCCTAGGCCTGAAAGCTCTTTGACTTTTGTAAAAATTAGCTAAGAAGGTTTCCTTCATTCTGTACTTGCAAGTTTAATATTTATTAATAACTCCCTTGGGCCTGTCTTGCAGAGCAAAGTTTTTCGAAGGAAGGTTTAATAATAGAAATTTACACTCTTGAATTCTTTTTCTACATTTTTTTAGTTGATTTTGTCTTCAAAGCAGCCAATGCAGAAAATCGGGTTTCACAAAGGTAGGATGTTGATAATGGTAATATCAGGAATGCTCTTGTTTTCAGTGCAGGAAACTCATCATTGATCCCTGCCCAAAATTCAGAGTGATTTATTACTAAACTGTCTTTAGATTTTGCCACTTGCCATGAAGAAGTCTATGAAGATTTCTTCTTTGGCAGCTGAGAGCCCTTCAGGAGAATAAAATGGATCCCTAACCCATTTGTAACTTGCTACCAAGTTGTCATTGGCTAAATGATTTTCAATGGTTACAAAAATAACTTTCACATGACGTTTTCAGACTTGAAAGTTTTAACACATTTTTTTTTTTTGCTTTAAATTTCTGCTTCACAATTCCAATTTTTTAACTAGCCAACAAAATCAGTATTTTACACATCAAATTGTTCATCACTTGGTACACTTTTAAAATCAAATTACCAGGATGAATACAAACACAGTATAAAGTTTATGGGCAGAAGTGAAAAGATGAAAATCCAATTAATGTGTGGTACATTTAAGATCTACGCTAGACTCCCAGTTATGTGAATTCATGCTGAGCCAATGCAACATTGACAAGGACCCTTTCGATCAAATTTTTTTGCAGGATATCTCTCCTTAATTTATCCTCTACAACAAAGAATATGAGTAAGATTAATTTTATACTATAATAACAATTTAGGAAATGTGTCCACTTTCAAAAAAAGACGCTTCATTTTGAAGTAAATAAATTTGCATATTATTCTTTAATAAAATCAAAAAAAAAAAAAAAA
>JAAAKQ030027479.1:0-17397 GCA_010016005.3 Zanna intricata
GTGTGTGTGTGTGTGTGTGTGTGTGTGTGTGTGTGTGTGTGTGTGTGTGTGTGTGTGTGTGTGTGTGTGTGTGGTTATATATGTACCTATTTGTATATAAGTTGCGCGCGAAAAAATAAATTTTATAGTAATTGTGTGCAGCCATCTTTGTACGTTAAATTTTACGTTCGTAAAAGAAATAATAACTTCTGTCGGCCAGTCCCGCGACTGCAGATTTTTTTATTTAAAATTTATAAGTTTAGGACATTGATGATAATATACCGACAATTTTGTACAGGTTCTTTCTTCCCTACATTAGTAACAGTATTACATTAATAAACTTGTAATAGTTTGTTCGTTGTTATATTAGAACGTTTAACGATGAGCATGGTTTCCTCTTGATCATACAAACCTCAACTGTTTTATAGCCTCATTAAATCATATCAAAGCAACTCTATGAATAGTCTTTTTGCATTCTGTTTTCCCTAACTTATTCAGATCTTTAAGAAATCTCAGACTCAGTTTAGGCCGTTTCTAATGATCTTATATTATATAAGAGTTATAAATGATCTTCAGTCAACCTTTCTGGCTTGCCAATCCACAGCTTTTTCAGTCTCAAATTTTCTTGTTTCATTACTATTTAAGTCAACCATCTCGATTTTCGTGCTTTTATCTGTGCTACTAGATTTGATTCTTGTACGATTCTCTCAGTTAATGAATCAGTTATTTTTTACCATTTTGCTTTATTTTTTTTTTTGCAAGAAAAATTCTAGTCTTTATTTTTTCTCCTCCTCGTACCAGCGTTATTACAAACTGGACCAAAAGTATTCCTTAGTAATTCATTTTCAAAAGTTTGCCAGCCATCTTCTATTTTTCATCTCAGTACCACGTTTCTACTCTACATAATAAGACAGGTTTGATTATCGCGATATAAAGCAATACTTTTGTTACTAGCCATTAATCCTAAGACAACTCAGACGCAGCTTTCACTTTATAATTTATTTCCAGATCACCCGAGTTTCTGTAGTTCAATATTATCCCTCAATATTTCAACTCTACTTCGTCTTCTACTGTATTAGTTTCAATTATTATATTTTTGAGTTAAGTCCTTAAAATTGAATTTTTTTCAGTTCACATTCTTTTTTTTTATTTCAAAGCTCATTTTGTTTTTCAAAAATCATTCCTGCCAGTTTTGAAGGCTTTATTGTTGCCAGGAATCACAGTCACTTCATCCACATAATTTCTATTTTTTTATAAATCCCAACTGTAACATCCCTCTTGCTTACCTCTTGAAATGCCGCTTCAGTAGCGAAACTAAAATGCTCAATATATTTTATTTCAAACATTGTGAAATACTCTTTATTTATATTTATTACAGCTCTTTAAAAGACATCACCTATTTAAAATCATTGAATATTTTGCTTTCCTTTAAGAATCTTTAAACATCTTATATTATGTAGATATCCCTTTGAAGTTAGCTTGTTCTAAAATTTTATTTTAAATTTTATTTTCGGCCTTTTAAGATTTTTCTATTCATTGTCTACTCGAACCTTAGGTTCTGTAACAGTTTTATAGTTCCTTCTCTCAGGCAACTTTAAATAGTGTTGTTTTACTTACGTAGTACTTTTTAGTAAAACTTTTTAAATACCTAGTCTAAAAAGGCATTTTTTTTAGTTACACTAGAGAAACTTTGAATCCAAATATCCTATTATAAATTGCTAGTAGTAACAGCTAACATTATGACAAAACTAATGATGTAAGTAAGAACAATGAAGTAAGTGATAAATTCAGTATTCAAATCCTACAATTTTAATACGGTCTTACATATTAGTAACACCATAAAACAGGAATTTTTAATGAACAGGGTTAATTATAATAAAATTTCTCAAAAATACTGTTACTTTTACTAAATAATATTTGAAACGACCAAAGTATAAAAATCATAAAGATGTAAATACGCTTACAGGCTTTACAATGCAAAAATAACTTATGAATGGCAAAGAAGGTACTTTGAAAAATAAAATCAGTCATACAAAATAAATTCTATTAAAAAGTTAAATTAATACGAAACTTTATACCTATCTTAAAAACAACTTAATTAATTTAAAAGAATTAGAGTTAAAATTAAAATTAGAAGTAGAAATAGAATTAAAAGGTATGGTGCCTTCATATCAAAATTTTATGTAAATAATTGTAAAGAGATTTACACTTCATAACCTAGTAATGAAAAGCTGTCTAACAATTTTGTTTCATTTACTGTATTTGAATAATTTCCTCACCGTAATGAATCGTTGTATATTGTCCGTAATATCACGCTTTTGTGGTAATGTCTTTTCAAAAAGAATAATGTAGATTAGTGTGTAGATCAAATTTTAGTTTATAAATTTTATGATTGAAATTTATCTAGCTGCCAGTTATGAATGCCGAGAAATTTCAAACTGAAGGACATCCAATTATAAAACGATTTGCATCGGTATTTCAATATATAATGGATATACTCGTATATACAAATGGTTAAAAAGAAAAACTTCATTGCTGTAAGGCCTGTTGGCCTACTTTGTAATTTTGACTTTTACTTTCCCTGTTACAGCTATACAGCTGTATTGCTATAGCTATACAGATCGGTCAAAAAAAATTTTTTTTAATTGTCTTTAAGAAGAGATTAAATGAGTGGGCATTTCTTGAATACCCCAAAAAAGCTGCATTAGTAATTTAAAGAAATAACTTAAATAATATATGACAGGAAATTTGGCTATTTTAGCCCATATTTTAAGGATGAGTGATAATAGAATTCCTAAGAAAATCTTTCTTTGATATTTAGGAAAAAACTAAAAGATTATTGAGATAAAATTAAGAAAGATTAAAACAAAGCAGGAATAGAAATTCGGGAACTAATCAAAAAATAATTAAAAGAAATCTCAGAAATAAAAGTTTTGCTAAGAAAAAGAAGAAGCTCTAAAAAAAATAAGAGTGGTAATGGAAGAATTCAGGAAATAGATAAATGAGAGACTTAAAAATTTTAACGGGAAAAGAAGGAGAGGGAAGGAGGGGAAGAATGTTAAAACATGGTTCATAGTTAGCGCCGAATTGTAAGAAGGATTGTACTCGCATATAGAAATCCTACATATATAATAAAATAATAACAGCTATGATGAAAAAAATATTTATACAATCTACAGATACCGTATAGGTAACTATAAAGTCTAATAAATATATTTTCACTTCATTTACATTTCGATCAAACGTTTCATTTATTTAATTTTATTGTTTTTTACATTGTAATTTAGTTTAAAGAGAAATGTAATAACATGCTTCATTTTTTACAATATTCTAGGCTAACCTGTCATTTAAATTTTAAATGTACACAACATTTATTGCCTAAAATAAATGTCTTTTTTCAAATTTATGTATTTATTCATAGAAATCTGCTAAGTTTATTTTTTCTATTTACATCAATATATCATTAATATTATTAAATGTTATCTAATATTACATCTTTTAAAAATTTTAAATGACTAAATTTATCGGCTTTTTCATACATATTTCTATTGAATAGATAAAACAATATTACACTATAAGCATATTTCATTAAGCAATATAAATTTCTTTCTGCTATTAAATCAACTCCATTTCCTTAAAAATAACTTCTTGCTGTTACTTTATTCATTTAAAAAAATTTCATATTATCGGCTGTTGCTTCACAAATATATTTCATACTGATTGATATAATATCGATTACTATTAAAGATATAAAGAACATAAAGATATAAAAAAGAATCAAAATCAGTTTTAAAAAAAAATTATACATTTCTGAACACTCAAGTATTGAGTAAGAGCTGTTTTTTAAAGTACCGACAGTAAATTCGGATCATTGAAATACAAACATCGACTATTTTATTTAGCAATTATTCACTTACCATTTAAATACAAAAATCACTGTTAGAATGTTGTAAATGTATTTAAAATCTTCTGCTAAAAGAAATAGTTTGCAACGATCAAATTTATAACAACACAAAAATTCTGAAAAAGATAAATTCAACATTACTGTTACGTTCGATGCATTGAGAACGTTGAAGATTAGACACCGACATAGTCGGTTTGTTCTTTCTATCCGATTAAGAGTCGTATTCAATTCTATTGCAGTAGAGACACCGGGCAGGAGGCAGTACTAGACCAGACGCCCGAACAGTAGCCTGTAGTATTTCAAACATGTTAGTTGCAACATACAATGTATCACTCATAAGTATAATTATTCATAAGTGTTAATTGCAATATCAAGAAAATAAATATTCAAGAAAATTATACTATTCAAGTTTATATTATGTTATGCTATTATGCCTTCAACGTCATCAACGCATATACTACAGTTTAAATAATAAATAATCGTTTAACCAAGAGCTGGTCTTTATTCATTTAAAACGACTACATCAGCTACTATACATAATATATACATCCTCCGTGCATCCATACAACGTCTATCTACAAATTTCTACAACTTTACAATTGCAGTGAAAAAAGCTGTACATTAAGGATTAAGTAAAAAAAAAAAGTGTTATACAAGTTAAAATTTGCGATACAGAGAAAATCTATATAGGAATCTTTTAAAAAATCTATAAAATTAAACTCCTGAAAGTTGATGTTAAACGTTAATAACAATAAACTAATTATTTACAATACGTCTTTATTTAAACAACATTGAAGTAATCAGTGGACAAATTAATATGAATTAAATATAAAGTATTGTAAAAAAAATTATTTTGATTAAAGTTTTATGAACAAATAATAATAAATTTTTAACATCCAATTTTATTTTTTTAAATTGTTAACATTGAATTGAATCTATAATATAGACATGAGGTATAAATAAGATTATCTAAATAGATCCTTGACAAAGGATTAATAGATATTATAAAAAAAATAAACTGGAAAAAATACTGCATGACTTTCTTGGCTACGCCACGTCAGACAAGTCACTTTTACCAAAATAAGATTTAAACAACAAAATCTCAAAATCTCGATTAATAAAAATGTTTCATTTTAAGGGTTTCCTTACTCTGTAGACAAACATAAGGAAAGTTATTTTTATAGAAGTGATCCCTATAAAAAAAAAATCTGATGTGAACACTACATGATTTCCTTGTACGGCTATTAAATTACATATAATTTTTTTTTTTTTTTTTCAAATAAAAAGTACATAAAATTTTTTATTTCATTAATAACTTCTTATTTTCTTTTTTTTTAATTAAATTATTATTTGTTGTAAAATGTAATAATTTTTTTTACAATCGGAGGTTAATAATTATTAAAAAATCAATATATTTAAATTTTTTAAAAAATGACGAAGTCGGATTCGATCCGATGTGCCTTCCCCTTGTAAGATCCAAATATTTCATTAATTAAAATTTTATTTGGCTATAACTCTAAAACCAATGAAAATAAGTACCACTTATTATAATGTATCGTAGAAATTAAATTAAATTTTAGGCTTTTTTGGACACTTTTGGTCCAGTCGATTGCAATCAAAATGTAAAGTGCACAACTGCATGTTAAAACATTCTTAAATCCAAAATTTCAACATCCTACGACTAATCTTTTTTGAGTTATGGGAGATACATATGCACGACGTACGTACGGACGGACAGACGTCATGCCGAAATTAGTAAAAATTGATTCAGGGATGGTCAAAACAGATATTTCCGTTGAAATCTGAAAATCGAAATTTTTTGCAATCACAATACTTCCTTTACTTCGTCCAAGGTAGTAAAAAATTAATTTAAAGGAGAATAGTGTTTAAAAGAAAAATATAGAAAAAATGAAGTATAACTTTTGATACAAATGTCATGAAAAAAATTTCTGTCATCTTGGCTCTGGAATATGAAAAAATTTTATAATAAATTTACATAAAAAAAATTTTATAATAAATTTTTAAAAATTGGAGCCAAAAATAGAATCTATATTTTTTGAGGTTAGGATTATACTCTAAGAAAAATGATTCTACATATATTCATATATAGGTTGCGCTTAACAAATTTTTTTAAGTAAATCTAACACCCTCTTTAATAAAGGCTAAAATAAGAAAAGGGAATTTTTTTTTTAAACTTTTCTGCATTTCAGGTTCGTAGTTTAATTTTTCATAATTTTTTTTATGTACATATTTCTTGATAGGTCTATTTTATATCGTATTATTTCCGGTTAAAATATCTTCCTCAATATTTCATTTAATAATTTACATGGAGAATTTAAGTATAATTTTTATGAGTTTTATATACATTCTAGCATTCCCATCGCGGCTTCGCCTGTGCTATATGGTTGCTTGCGTTTCCCGTCGCGGTTTGGAATTGTTCAGTCCGTCATGGCTTTGTCCCCTGAGCCTCCCCCCCTGTGTTCATTAAAGTAGTACCTGTGAGAGTAATAATGATAAATAAAAATTAAAGTTATATAATATAAAAGTTATCAGTGTATGGGTACTTTCTTCAGAGTAACAGTTTGGTCAGTGCAGAACTAACGAATTTAGTTTCGTTCAGAAAATACATAATCAGAATTACGAGCATAAATCACCATCACAATGTTATCGGATATCTCATAAAGATTGGTTCAATAGCGGTGGCGGTAGCAAAATTTAAAAAAAAAAATTTTTTCCTTAGAATAATCTTTTTTTCCCAAACACGGTTAGACTATAAAGACTGTTCTGGTACCCATCTAAGTAGTAGTCTACTTCTATCTCTTCTGCCATGCGGACTAAACTTTTGTAGTCTGACTGGTAGTCGCTCCTCTGATATTATTTCCATATATCTACACCAGTTAGACCTGTATAATTCTATATCATCAAGTAATGGAGGGCGCTTATCTCTCTCCATATATCCTCATTCCTCTGTCGATCCAGTCTTGTAAAATCAGCCGTCGATCTCAGAAACGTCATTTCTGCAACCTGTATTAAAGGTTTTTTCCTTGCCGTTGCAATCAATGCTTTACATTCGTATTTCAAAAAAGGTATGGCCATCGTTTTATAAAATTTCATTCTCGTTACCCTTCATGTTTTATTTTTTAACGTTTTATGGATAGGAACACACCTAAACCTAAACTTATTTAGTTTCTTACCAACATTATTATACTTCAAATATTATACGTCACAACCGATATAACTAAAATTCGATACTTTTTTCAAGAATGACGCCTTTTATTACTATCCTAGACCTAACAAGATGCCGACCCAAAAAGGCTATTTTCTTTAACTTATCAGCTGCTATTTTCATTCCATAATCAGCACAAGTCTATTACAAGTTAAAAATAGATAATCAACCATATCAACTTCATACATGAGAGAACATTCGGTAATTATCCATTTTTATCCAGAATATCGATCATTTGTTTCAAGTTAATTATTATCTATCTAGTCTATATATATATTAAAAAGCATTGCGGACAGACTCCCTGATTTACATCCTTGTTACTTAGAATTCCTGTGGTCAAGTCATGTCTCATTTTAACATAAACCATAATATCTTCATAGAAGCTCCGCACAACCGAGATTAGGTGACTTGGATATCCTTTCCGTTCCATAATTCCCCCCCCCACATTCTTCTAGTCACATTATCAAAGGCTTACTCAAAGTCAACGAAGACAATACGCGTTCCAAAATAAAATTCTCTCTGTTTCTCAATAAGATGTTTGAGAACAAAGACATTATCCATACAGGATCTCCCTTTCCTAAAACCTTCCTGTTTTTCAGTAATTAAATAATCCATAAATACCTTTAAACGTGTGTTAACTAAGTAGTGTAAATCTAATAGATAAAATAATAAAAGGCAAAAGATCCGAAAATGGTTTTTAGATATTTATCTGAAGAATATTTACATATCTAGTGAATTATCTCGTTTTGTACAATCGGAAATGGGGGAAATTTGCAATAATTGTTCGAAATTTTTTTACCTTTCTTACCCCTTTCAAGGTCGAATTCCAAAAATTTTAGAAATTGATTTTTAGATAGTATTGTCGTAAAAAAAGAATATTTAAAAACGTCATGCCTACTTATTTTCTTTCATTTTCCTTCATGAAATGCTTCCGATTAAGGGATAAATTGGATTCTTGAAGAAACCTCCTAAATAAATCAAGTATTGATAAGATATTATTCTCGGGTTACATAGTTAAAGAGTGGAGTTTGTTAAACAATTCCTTCGGTCACTCTTTAGATGAATTTTCTAAGCAGAAAGAGACACATGATGTAATTATAATTATCAATTTAATTATCAAGCTGTGAAGGATTTTTTTTAATTGCTTGAATTAGAATTTCTGTTAATCCTCGATTGGATCTTATCCTCTCCTTCCTTCCATTCTGATTTTTAAGTATTTATATAAGTTTCAAGCTTTTATCTAATTATATATCAAAGGGTCTCTATAATCAATCCATATAATTTAACATTAAGGGAAAATGTGTTCCCAGAAAAAATAATAACTACTGTTAGGGCCAGTAGGCTAGTTAAGGAAGTAGTTAAGGTCGTCGAGTGCGGCTGGAGCCTCTAAAAGGATGTCTTCCCTCTTGGTTGCGCATAAGTAGTATTAATTTTTTTAAATTACATATCCTAAGAGCTTAGCAACAGAAAACGGATATTTAAGTATGGAATAAATGTATTACTATTAGATACTTGTTCGACTACACAGATAAGACAAAATGAATTTAACTTCACCGTTCCCTCGCGTTGATACCGTGTGGATTTTCATAAAACTAGAAACGGATTTTGGTGTTACAGAGAGAGAACGAACGGTTAGGCAAGTAAGCAACCCGAAGACCCCATTTGATAAAGTACATAAATATCTCTCGTATGCAATTGCGTAGTGTTAAAGGAAAGGACACCCCGGGGGTCTACGGGTAGAAAAGAAGAGTAAGTGTAGATAATACGTGTGTGTGCGTGTGTTTTGTAAGTGAGAGAAAGAAGGGTTTTGTTGGGGAGGGTGACTGAGGGCCTCCTATAGTCCGTTATTGAAACCGAGACAAATCTGCTTCCCACTTACTTGAGTTATAACCTCTCTTCCTCCAACCATTTGTTATATATTCTTCTTTTCTTCTTCGTCTTCTTCTTGTGCTTCTTATTCTTTGCTAACATTCGCAGCCTGACATAGTTTTGTTTATATATTGTATATTATAAAACGTATATACTCATTTATCATAACATTTTTTTTTCTTTTAATTTTACTTCGAAACGTGTAACTTTTTAGAAAAATATTTTTCTATAGTTACGTACGTAGCTTTATCGTATGATGAATTTATTTTGGTAAATCCTCAATTTCCATAATGGCATTTCTTCGGTTGCTTGTGTTCAGTATAAAAGAAATGAATATCTTTTTGTTTTTCTTCATTTCATTTCGTTTCGTTTCGTTACTTTAACGTCGACGTAGTCACGGTAGCACTGATCTTGGCAACGGTAACGCTTAGAAGAGTACCACTTGATCTGTTTGCTTCAAGGCGTTATATTTCTCTCCTTTTTCTTTACCTCCTTACTTTTTAAGCCTACCATTATATTTTTCTTTCTTTTTTTTTCTTTTTTACTTTCTTTATCTTCATCATTCCCTATTTCTTATAAAACCATTTTATCTATTCAAAATAAATAATTTTTTTTTCTCCACTTTTTTTTATTCTGAAATATATATAAAGTACATAAAGAAACTATAAAATGTGTTTTCTTCAATGATATAGAAATTCCTTTTTTGCTTTAAAACATATACAAATATTTAAAATTCCTGAATGATTTTTTCTTCTTTCTAAAATTTTGTAAGTTTTTAATTTTTGTATCTTTTTCTCTATACTTAAGATTAAATACTCATCATAACTGTAAAAAATCCTTATTAAGCTGAAAATAATAATATATTCATATTATTATTATTATTATTATTATTATTATTATTATTATTTTAATCTACTTGCTTGCTAATTCAATATAGTGATTTATACATTTTTTTTAAACAACTTTATAAATAAACACGGTTGTTTTTAATTGATTTATCATAATTATTCTGCTAATCACTTAATCATGAAGGTTTAGATATATCTGTTCCTTTTTTTGTTTTTTTTTTAATAGAAAAAATAACAATAATTAATCAGAAAAATGTAACTACAAAAATTTTCATTTTTGGAATAACAACAAAACCTCTTAATGAATTCTCTAGACCTAGTTGATGTAATAAAATACATCAACTCGCCTGTTTAAAAATGATTAGTAATATATATATATATATATATATATTTTAAATAAGAAAAAGTTACAGAAAGGGTTTTAAGAGAGCGAATTTCTGAAATTTTAAGAACATTAAACAAATTTTAATTGTTCTGCTAAAATCGCGTCCAATTATTCTAAAAAGTAAAGGTGAACCGTGTAGAACGTTTGTTATAACTTAAAGAAAATCAGTTAAAAGAATTAGTTTGATACTTTTAATACAACTTTCTTTTTAGTCTTCATTTATATTCAAATATATCGGGTCATTAGTTTTCCTTATCATTATTAGAAACCCACCACTAGTTTTATTAGTCGCCTATCGTAAAGATTTTTGATTTAATAATTATTTCCAAAATGATTTCCATTAAAAAAAAATTCGTTTAATTAAATTAACAAATGACAATCTTTAAA
The DNA here is from genome assembly GCA_010016005.3 of Zanna intricata. Classification (NCBI taxonomy): domain Eukaryota; kingdom Metazoa; phylum Arthropoda; class Insecta; order Hemiptera; family Fulgoridae; genus Zanna; species Zanna intricata. The sequence goes on from JAAAKQ030027479.1 coordinate 10,599, forward strand.
AGATCTGATCAGGATAGGTGTTAATTATTTCCTAGCCAAATTTTCACAACAGTTTTTGCAATTATTGTAGCCAAGGGCGGATCAGAAAATGATTACAATATTCTGCAACATTTGTTTTGGTATTTCCCGAAAATGTAATGAACTTTGTGAACAATAATTTTTTGTTTTGAAATTAAAACTACATGTCAAGACGTCATTTTCCGCGTGCTTGCAGAGTTTATTTTTAGTTTTGAAAGACTTTTAAATAACACAAGTCTTTTGATTCAGTTTATTGTTTATCAGGAACTTTTTCTTTTTTTTAATTCTTGTTTCGTTACTGGTAATGGTATGATTAAAAAATTCATTACCTTTTCGTACACTTTCTATTATCTTCTCCATATAATATATGAGAAATCCGTGGGCAGAATTATTTTTATTCACCAATAATTTCATAGGAAAATTTATGGAATCTGAAGAAGAGTATTATTAAGTTGAATCACTCTCTAGGAAATGAATATTCAGCAGTATAAATTTCATTACCTAATTTCCCTAATTAATTTCTTTTGTTCTTAGGGAGAGTCACTCAAAATGATTTTATCAGGATCATTTTTATGCATTGAAGATAATGCACAATTTTCTTATAAGATTCAGTTCATAAATTATATCCATTAAATTTTTATTCACAAATAAATTTCAACCTAGCGAATCTTTCTTGCATTTAAAAATAGTATCTTATTTTAAATTGCATATTGATGGAATTTTATATTATCTGCATAATTTAAACGATCACGAGGGAAGATCATAATAACATATTTGCAGATGCGATAAATTGAGCTAACACATTGGGGAATAAACTTATTTTGTACTATTGGAGGGAAGAAACGTGCAAGAATGCTGTGCGCAAATGTTTTTCACTTTTAGAATAACCTCTGTATGTAATTACACAGACTTATTTGTAAAGTATTGAAATTAAAAAAATTAAAAAACGGGTAAAATAATTTTTTTTCAAATAAATTTCTACGAAGTATGTTCGTTTTTTTCAGTTGGTTTTTATTTCAATCTATTAGATTTAAGTAAGTAAATCATTAATAAGTACAGAAGATAATAATTAATAACTTTTTTACCTTTCTTGGTTTTAGATAATTACACACTCCAAAAATCAATATCTTCATCTGTAGCCGAGAGATTAAAAAAAATAATTATTTTTCATTTTTACTCCATTTTAACCCTTTTAAATTGGAATTTCAATAAATCTTTTCTTAATACGCACTTAACGTTGTAAGTAGAAACGTGTACAAAAACTTTAATCAATTTATCTTCAGTAGTTTTTGCTGAACATTCTGATTAGATTTATTCTCAACAGACACTGTAATCATTACAATTTCCTTGATTACTAACAACATAAAATTCCGTATTCCTAATATAAAACCTTCTCCAAATTTTACCCTAACTCATATATAAAACCTTGTAAATTTTATTCAAAGGCTTATAAATTTAAATACTTAAATTAAATACTGAAAACTAAATTTTTTTATCTATGTTCTAATACATTTTCCTGATAAATATATAATAAAAACATTATTTCTTAGAATGTTTTTTGTAATTTTATTATAATTTGGTAATTTTTTGACATAATTATATATTTTTACTTTTTTGTCATAGAAATACATGTTTCTATGGATACCTACTGCATTATTATCTTAATTTATGCGTAATAAAAAACCATTTTTTTTTCTTTTACTTAAATTTTTTATTAAAGTCAAAATTATTTTTATTTAATTACATTCCAATTTAGGATATTTTTCTCTTATATCTTGTACAATGTAACTGTAACAAGTACTTATTAAAACTTGGCGTAAGAACGTACAATTTACATTTTAATAAGTTGAATTTTTTTTATAATTGATTCATCACATAAGCTTGAAGCTTGTGCACGGAAATATGAAATTAAAATGTTGTAGTGTATGAAAAGTGCCATGTCTACCGGGACCGAGCCCGGGATCTCCGAATGAAAGGCCGAGACGATTTAAATTTATAAATCGGTTATACTTGTTTAATTACTTTTGAAATTCATGTTAACCATTTTATTTTGCATTTATCTATTTTTTCGATTTGATCACTATGGATCACGTGACAACTTTTATTTCGCTTTATTCCATTGTTTTTTTTTCTTTTTCCAATAGTCCATTATTTCATTCTGCCTTTCTTTCTTTCTTCCCCTCACTGGATCATAATTCGAGGTTTTTTGTTTTATTTTGGATTGGAATCCTTCCAATTTTTGGATTTTTTTTCTAAAATTCCCCATATTGGATTTCTTTATTGAAAATATTTTTTTTTCTCTCAAGTGAATTTTTTTTTATATTTCCCAGTTTAATTCAGTCTTTAACTTGTTTTTAGAGAATTCGGATATTTTATTTTCAATCTTTATGATATTAATATTTTCTTTGTTATTGAATCCAGAATTATTTTTTGGTATAATTTGGAATTATTTTTTATTTTTCCGGATTCTTTTTGATGGATCCTGAAATTTTTCTTAAAATTCTTTTTTCTCTTTTTTCTAATTTTTCTCTTTATTGCTTAAATTTAAACAATCTGTAAAAATTTTGGTTATATTTTGTTATATTGTCTTATTTTTGCGTCTGTAGAAAGGTATTTTTAGCTGTAAATCCCTTTTATTTTTCTCTACGCTTTCTCAATTTCCTGTTGTTTTGTTATACATTTATTGATTTTTCTTTTTTTTTTCTTTTTTTTTATAACATGCGAAACGAATTTTTTTTTTCATTTTGTATTCTTAAAAAAAAAAAATATCAAAAATATATGTAGTACGAAAGATCAATCATTGAACAAACTTTCTTCTACTAAGTAGTTGAAGTAGTTGTAGTTGAAGATAGGAAAAATAAATTGTAGTTACTTTTATTTGGTATTTCTTAAACAGACGTAAAAGTGTTAGATATACTTTTGGACGAGCAAGTTAAGAATCATTATAGCTTACATATTTATAAATAGTATCTCTGACGAGAAAATAGTTTTTCAACATAAAGTAAGCCATTAGTTGGAACTGATTAAAAGGACAAACCGTGAAAAAAGGTTAGATATCAAGCTCATATCAAGTGCTTAAATATCAAATATATATTTATACAAGCAGAAATTTATGTTTTCCTTTTCTCTCATTAAAGATATTGATATTCTTGAACGAATTGCGATTGGTGAATATAGTTCTATTGCAGATTGTTATCACATTCGATAACCATAGCGTTTTGGTGTAACATCAAAGTAAAAGACTTTTTTGTTCGTATATTTAATTCTCTATAAACAGGCGAATTTCTAAGATCATTATTAAATATTTTTACTTTTTTTTTTTAATGTATTACAAAATTCCATAAGAAAATAAAGTTTTTTTTACACATTCTTTTACTGACGGAAATTGAAGAATCTGTTGTAAATGTTAAAATCTAATTACATACTTGAACGTATATTTTTTAAAACTAAAACTTTAAGTTAAGTCATATTTGAAGAGGAAAATAATTTGATGAAATTTAATTTGTAATAATAATTTGGAGTAGAAAGCAATAAAAAATCTTTAGAATTCAAATGTCAGAGTCAAATAGAAGGTGTGCATATTTGTTATTAACTTACTGCAATAATTATATTCTATTATATAAGTTTACTTTGAATTCATTTTCATATTACATCTACGTATATTAGTTTACTAAGAAATTTATATACAAAAAGGAACATTATTTACGTAAAATTAATTTTTCATTTCACTTATTGCTTTTGTTTCCATCCACGTTTAGCACATTCCCAGAGATCTCTGCTTTATTAGAGTCTAGAATTTAGAATATTTAAATTTTAGAGTTTTACGTCAACCACTAACATTAATAAAAAAATAAATAATTATAACCTGCTACTAAGTTCCATACAATTTTCTAAATTATTTATTTAAAAGAAACGTTCGTTTTGCTTTTATCTTTCTAGGAAAAACGCAGTATAAAATGAATTAAGTTTTTTTACATCTTTCTGATGTATAAAATTTTAAAGCTCTATTACTTTCCATAATCCAATTTCAAAATAAAAAGAAAGGATATAACTGTAACTTACTCGTCATCAGACTTTATTTTATTTTATCAGTTATTTCAATAATAACGAAATAAATGAAAAATTTGTAATAAAAAACCGTTTTGGTTCAATAACTAGAGAGAGCATCATTCTTCTTCACTTCCTAATATTACTTTCCTCCTTCAGTCCTTCACTATGATCCCCTCTGATGAAAAAATTTACTGGTAGGATAACCGAACAAGGAATTTTTATTTTTTATTATCTTTATCAAATTATGTTCCTTTTTTATTCTTCCTTACGTTTTAGGATCCAACTCTTGAAGTAGGTCATCTAGACTAAAAAAAAAAATATATGTGTATATATATATATATGCGTAGATATATAAGTAGATTGTCGCACTGCTTTTTTCCTTATATCTAATGATTAACCACACCGATTTTCTTCAGATTTCGCTCAAATATTTCTATTTATATTAATTTTTTTTTTTTCAAAATTCCTTAAGGGAAGTGGGATATCCCGAAAAAACAATTTCAATTTTCTTCGGGAGTATTTTGTAGAAAAGTTCATTAAAGCAGATTTGTAATGCATACTGTTATATAAATAAATAATCCAAACAATTGTTTTTTTTTTAAATCAATCTTCCTCTTAAAATTGATATGTATGTTTTTTGTCCTTTTGCTCTATTACCCTTCCGTTTAAATATATTTCAAACATTTTTTTGGACATTTTTCTTCATATATAGAGCTGTCAAGAAATATCTAAATTTTTTTAAATTATAAATCCCGGACCTAAAATGCAGAAAATTTTTTTTTAAATTCCCTTTTTCGTATTTTATCCTTTATTGAAGGTGGTGTTAGATTTACTGCAAACTTTACGTAAGCATATTTTGTTAAGCTTAACATATATATAAATGACTAAATTTATTCTCCACTACGAAAAAAATATTCTTTTTTTGTTTTTTGCCTAGAACAAATTTGTTAAATTTTTTTTTTGTATTTTTCATAATTTAAAGGGCTGTTAAAATTAAAGTTGCTTTATCATCTATATTATATTCCGGACCCAAAATGAGAAGCAATATTTTCATTACTTTCATAAAATGTATACTTTATATTTTTTTTTTAATTTTCTTATATGTATATGTATATATATATATATGTATATATATATATATATATTTTTTTTTTTTTTTGTTTGGGATCACTTCTTTATAAATACATTTTTCCTAAATTTTTCCTATAGAGTAATGAAGCCTCTAAAATCAAAATTTTTTTTCGAAATTTCGGAATTTTGATGCTTAAATCATATTTTGGTAACTGTGACTTGACTATGACTATGACTTGGCATAGCCAGGGAAGTCATCAATACTTTTCCAGCTGCTTTACTGGTTTAACAAATCAATATTTTTTTTATATATAATAAAATCAGTAAATAAATATAAATATAAAAAAATATACAAATAATTCGTAATGTTAAAAAAATTTTTATCCTTACCACCGGTGAGGAAGGCATAATATTTAAGTTCTAAAAATGAGAACTTATTAAAGGACATAATAAATTATTTTAACTTAATATTTAAGTTCTACATCATAGTGAGAAAATTCGAAAAAATTTCTTTTTCCAACCCCCCCTAAAATAAAAATAAATTTTGGTTAATGACTCTTGAGGTAAACTGTGAGTAAAAATAATTAAACTGATCAAAGAACCAAAATGTTATTAAATTCAAGAAATTGATATAATTTAATACCTGTATTTTTAATTTATGAGAATTCATATACATATCCACACAACGCAGGCTTTCTCATCAATAACAGCTTATCAGTACATCGTGTTAAGTAAATTTTACTTATATTCCATATTATATATTACCACCACTCTTGGTACGTTTGAAATGTATAGGTTGAGAGATAGGACACCAAATATGCAACGTAACTAACTACTGTTTTGAATATTTGTTATCGTAAAAATATTCTCTAAACCAAATAATCCGTGCATTGATTATTTCTCTCTCTCTTTTTTTCCCCTTCTCTCCACTATACCCTTTTTTCCATATTTTTTTTTTCACTTTTCTCACAATTTTAACTAACATTTTGTTACATTGTTACACGAACCGTTTATATCATTCGTACATAAAATGATTTTATAAGATTTATCTGTTACAGTTGCTATTTTCAAAATGTTACAAAAAAACACATATTAGTATACAATATATTTTTTTCTAAATAAAACGTAGCAATAATAATTGCATTTTGGTTCGAACGTCAGCTACTGTTTTATATATATATCTGAAATCATAATTTTATTATTGAAATATTTCAGTCGATAACAGCTACATTTAATTTTTTTTTTTTTTATATAAACCCTTCGGCTAAGAACTTGATTGATAAATTTTTCCTGGATAGAATATGGTGGAGGTATATTAATAATTTGAATACATGTGGTATGGTAAAACATCTATTTTTTTGGGGGGGGGGGATTTATACCGGCATCGACTGCTAAGGTCAGAAGCCCTCGTCACATTCTTTAAAAAATAATAAGTAAATCGTCGTAAGGCTCGTTATACATTAGGGTGTAAAGGGCCAAAACGTTTCTTTTAAAACACTAAACACAAAACATTGATGAAACACATATTAAACAAGTAACACTTACCGCGTGTAAAGGAATCTGATGTATAAAACAGAAAAATGAATTTTTTTTTTTTTTTTTTTTTTTTTTTTTTACCTCCGGAACCACCGTTAGGTTATATCTTCAGAGGATGAGATGA
>JAAAKQ030027512.1:6943-17396 GCA_010016005.3 Zanna intricata
CAATACTGCTCAGCAACAGTATACCATTCTTTCTACGTGAACAAATTGCAGTAATACTGTTCAAGAGATTGACCTACATTCCAGTAAACTGAATAATAATATAGGTCAAACAATGCAATTCTAAACATATATATGTGCATTATACTCATAAAGAGGAGATAACTATTTTCAATAACATTTTATCTATTTAAATTTAATTTGCAGTTTAATATATCACACAACTACAAGTAGCAATCGTAAACAATAAAAAGAATAACTATGAGTTACATAGTATGATGCTAACAACGCACGCGTTCGCGCGCACATAGATGCACAATAAAACAAAGATAGGGATGCACATGAATATATAAATTGAACTAATGGATAATTAGCTTTATTAAGGTCAGTTATAACTGTCATTTTACCTTAAAGAGAATAGATAATAAATTATTTCCATGTAGTAATTTAATTTGACCTATATTACTTTTTCTAACCGTACTTCTTTATTAAACTTGAAGGAAAATTTAAAATGTTATTTTAAATCGAAATTCTACGAATTGTAATACATAAAAACACCTCGGTCAAGATGTATTTATTAATATTTATTCTGTTTATAAAAATATTTGAAATAAAGTGTAATATTTATAATGTAACATTTTTTAAAAATATTTAGTAATATTAAAAAGAGCTATCTTAAAACATCTTTTCTTTTTTTAAAGACTTTATTAAAAATAAAACAAACACGTAACAAAGAAAAAAACACACGTTTTTAATAAAATACAATATATGTCTACTGAAATCTTGTAATATAAAAATATTACAATCTGCAAAAAAAAGTCGAACTGATAAAAAAAGAGAGTCAGAGCAGGAAAGAAATTGTTCAGAAAGAAAATGCATAAATCAACTATAAGAATACACCACGAACAAAAATGCAAAAATTGTTTGCATTTTTGTTCGTAAAAAATGTTTGCAAAAATGCAAACACACGAACGGTTGAGTGTGTTTGGGAATATACATAAAAGGAATTATATGACAGTATAACTTATATACTCTATATACTGAAGCAGGGTTCGATTCCCAGGACAACGAAATTCGAATTTAAAACCCATCTGAATAATATAAAGAAGTTTCTATCATTAAAAGAGTTTTAATTAGAACAAAACTATATGATATTGTTTTTGGAAATCATGTTCAAATAAATGATTTTCTATGAAAATCAACTAAGTATCTATAAATATAAAATTGAAATTTTACATGCTGTTTAATAATATTTTGCATCGATCTCTCTGAAAGGGACATAACATAAAAAAAAAATTAGTTAATAAAAAAATAACTGTATTCCTAAAAAGAAATTATAATCTGTTACTAAAATGAAATTTTTTAGAATATTTATTTATTAATAAATCAACTAAGAATTCAAAACTTAAGTATATAATTAATAATTATGACCTGTGAAACTAGGTAACGATTTAATAAGAGTAATGAGTAATTAATATTTTTATGATTTATATTTTGAGCACTTTAATCAATATCATTCATTGATAAAAGTAGATATTTTTCTTCGGTTCTTCAATTTATACACTACATTTTTTTTTATTTGATGTGACTTACTTAAAGTTTACATTTAAAGATAGTGACAAGAACATTAAGCTAGGGGGTACTTATTTATAACTCTTTAAGCGTTAGAAGCTATAACAAGAGAGTGCTTTCAGAGAGATAAACAAAATTATTATATTATCATTAAAAATTCAGATTTCAGAACTAATTTTGAATTTTTCATAATGTTTATCAATTTAATTATTGAAACTTTAAGAGATAATTTACGTTTTTTTTCTTTATATAATTTTCATTACTAAAGTTAATTTATTTCTTTGCAAGTTTAGAAAACAATTTTTAAAAGTTTTTTTAAATCTTTTGATCTTTAATTTAAAATAAACTTACAAAAATGCATCTTAAATATAACACAAATACTATTTAAACTTTTATTTTAACTCGATTAATTAGGTAAACAATTTAAAATTTACCGAAAGTAAATTACGGAAAGTAGGTAGATTAAACAACTTGCCTATTTAAGAAAAAAAAAATTTACAATTTATGTAAATATTTTGTAACCATATAAATATTTATTAGAAAATAAAATAATCAACTATTTATCTATGTTACTTACAAATCATGAATAAATATATAAACACTCAAAACTACAATTCAGAATATTCGTTTCATATTCAGAATATTCTTTAATGTAGAATGAAATAATGCTTAATTCCACCAGAAATATCGTTAAATATACTAATGGTACCGGTATCAGTTAATAATCGTGTAATTGAATGAATACATAACGAATGCAAATCAGATTACCAGCTCATTAAATGGAGACTGCATTTAATGGTTCGTGAAAAGCTAAAATACTAATAGATTAACTACCGAAATTGAAGTATTAATTAAATATGAATATTCCAGTATAATATATTATCAAAATAAGTGATTTTTTTTTCTCTTTTATTAATTTAGGATACTAATTATGATAAACGATATTATTGTTTTATTTGTTCTTATAATTTCATTATTTTATTAATTTTCAATATTAAAATCTAATAAGAAAAAAACAATTCGAATTAAATAGTGTGTTAAAATTTGATCTTAGATTTCTTTAACTGTAATAATATAAAATCCATCGATCTCCGTGGCGAAGTGGTAGCGTTTCAGTATTTCATCCGGATGCAACGGGTTTGAATCCCGGTCAGGCATGGAATTTTCCATGGGGCTACAAAAATTCTATTTCCATATTAGGTGCATTGTAAATATATTTTTACTGTTGTGCACCGATGAATAAATATCACGGTTATTAAGAAGTATATTAATAATAACGGAATTGCCTTGGCATATTTGTTGCATAAGATACGCAAGTCATCAATTTTGACTTTAAAAACATCTACAATTTTATTCACTTCCTAAATTCTTTCTCTGTACTAAATAATTATCAATTAAAAACAGTTATTTATTACTTCTTTTGAATACTAATTTAGAATTTTAAACATACAATTTAATAAAAATCATATTGTTTCTAAATTTATCTTTATTTCAGAATGTATGAAATTTTACATATTTGATTCTATTTGTGTTTACTTCTCGCTTTTCAAAGATAAAATGCAATACTATGAAATATCAGGAGAGTGATATAAAGTCAGGTTTATAACCTTAGAGAGTTAAAAAGTATTGAAATCTTGTTTCAAGAAGACCATTGTGTTCTATTTAACTCATTTACAAGTAGAAGTTTATTTTTATTGAAATCAGTATACCAGTTAAGATCTTATACCATATAAATAATGCAACAAAGTAATTATTAAATTAATTTGCAATAATTATTGCTAGAATTAAGGATTATTTCATTCTACAATAAAGAATTTTCTAATTGTAGTCTTGAGTAAATGATGTTTTACTTTTAGGTATTTATTCAAGATTTATAAATAACATGGATAAATAATTCGTTATTGTATTTAGTAATAAATATCTATAAATAAAATATAAAATATTGCAATAAATATGGTTGTAACTATATAAATAGAATATCAGTTTTAATCTCCAAACGTTTTCAATACTTTTTTAATTGCTGATACTTATAAAAATTATAAAATAACGAATTATGAATTAAGAGAAACGACTACATCTTTTAATGTGCCACGATATTTCAAGAGTTATGGGAAGTCAATACACCCAAGTTTTTTTTTGTTCCTTTATATCTCAATGAACTGCCGATTCATTTGAGAAATATAGATGGTTTTTCTAGATTAAAGACAAAATTAAAACATTACTTTCGTGCATTATCCTAACATTTCACTGAAATTTTTGTTCCATGTCAGAATACAGAATTTAGATATGTAGGAGTATGTGATGATTAGTTAATATTCTTTTTCATTTTAATCATTATGTATCTATGTAAAGAAAATATTTTTATAACATAATAAAGATTTTATTTCATTAAGAAAATATATAAAAATAACTTAACATATTATTGTACATTATAAAATATTGTATTTTAATTATTACGCGTATTATAATTTAAATAGAAACAGCTTTGAATGTAATTCCTCAAAATAGATTAGACGAAATTTTATTACTTGTAATATATATTTTAATACTTATTCTTACTTTTAATACTTATTTTATTAATTGTATTACAACTCAATAAATAAAATAAATTAAAAAAAAAATTATTATTATAAAAATATTTTGAATTAAACTAAGTAAATAAAGTTTTTATATTATTTCTGCTACTCTGATTTTGCTGATCAGCATTTTTTTTTTCACTTTAAAAAAACTGTCTGTAACGTCAAGAGAATCAATAACAGGGAGAGGAATTAAAACTAAAATTATCTGAACAAATGGATAACAAAATACAACCGTAAAATAATCCAGAACTAATGTTAGTTTTAAAACATTTCCCTAATTTTATGAATCTATAAAACAAAATTTTGTTTACATAAAGAATTCCTCAAGAATTGCAAAATTATTGTTATTTTAGACCAAGAAAAAGATAATAAACAAATTTGATTGTGCTTTCATTTAAAACAATATACATTTATTTAAGAATCTAATTGTAGATCGAATAATAATGTCATAAACTAATGTTTTATTTTTCATAAATAGTGTTTTTATTTTAATCAGATATTACGTCTTGAACTTATAACTAGAGATATATTCGATAAATTCTACGTAAAAATTAAAAACGTTAGAAATTAATTGAAATCAAACAACATAATTATTTTTTTTTTTAAGAAAGTTTTAATAAAAATAAATAATTTCCGTACCTCTATGAAAACCATTTTAAACTAGCTTCACTTCTTTAGTCTTGGATAATTTTATTTAAAATCCCAAGGCGTTGTATTTACGAAGCGAGAAACTTTCAACAAAGCACATCCGTAAACGAGATACTTCATTGGAATGAAGAGAATATGAAAATGTAAGTCATAGTCTCGTGTATTATAAACGTGTTGTTCAACGTCAATAGGAGAGGCGTTTGACTTATAATTGGATAATATACGTGTCTGCTGGCGATCGATTCAAGGAAATCACGCGGTTAGTTGTTGTTTTAAAACTTCATTGTAAATAAAAGTAAAGTTATTTAAGTTGATTCATTAAACCTAAATCAGAACAATTAATTGTAGTTTTTATCATAGAAAATTATAAGGAACCGGTAAATTAGACTGTCCAGTTTGCTTTCTCTCAAATTATTTTTTTCTAGCTATGAAACTTTTTCATTTAACTTTGCACGCATTTATATGATTGTACTTGTCCGACCAAAGTTTTAAACGCAAAAGAAAGAAACTAACGGAAATTTTCTACATTATTCCTTAAAAAGTGAAACGAATTAAGTTTTTTTTAGGAGAAACTAGCCCAAAGTTTGGGTTTTATTGGTTGAGTAGCACGCATTGATTAGATACCAATGTTTTATCATATGTTGTTTTCTTGTTGACTTCACGGTTAAAATGATTACACTAAACGCGAACTATAATTTAAAATCGTCTCTAGTATTTTCATTGTATGATGATCATTAATGGGTTACATACAGGAGAATCCACTCTATGAATGGCTTTAATGAAGTAAGAACAAAAACTAAAATTTCCTTAAATACAAAATTCTCTTGAATATATTTTAATCCTTCCCTCAAAGCAGTGTCCTCTGATGTAGAATAGTAACCTATGGATCAAAAATCATGAACATTCTTCAAATCAATGTTTATTGATGAAATAAGATTTAGATGTTTTTATCTCAAATTCATTGCAATTTAGTGAAAAAAAAACTAAAAAATAATTTTTTAGTTGAAGCTCAGAACTTTAAAATTAAAACCTAATGATGTGGACGTATTCCAAAAGAACCGTATCAAAAATTATATAACTTATATTCAACTAAAGAAAGTAAAGACATTAATGCAAAAACATGTCAAAATAGGGTATAACAAATGTATAATGTGACCAAAGCTTGTGTACACTTTTGAAGAGAAACAGAATTAGCCACCACGTTACTATTTCAGAATTATTCCTTACCGTTAATTTATATAGGCGGTTTATGACATTTAATTATTAAGAATCAGAATTAAAGAATATTCTATTAAATATACTCTATTAATATAATATCTTGTTTGAAATTACAACTGTTCACAAAAATTGTAGTACTAAGAGAAGAATTTTAAAACACAGTATTACTTCTAAATACTTATTGCTAAATACTGTGTTTTTCTGTTTAGTTTTTTATTATTAAAAACCCGTAGTCATATAAGCACACAACAGTAAGGCAATTAGGAAAAAATGGTGCGGATGCATTCTCACTTTTGCTGGAGCTCATTGACTCGCATTAAATTAAGTGAAGAAGGCTACACTTTTTTCACATTTATACATATCATCCTCTGAAGTAATACCTTACGGTAGTTCCGGAGGCTAAACAGAAAAAGAAAAAAATAAAGTTAAGTGATCAGATGTCGACCACACAGAGAATAAAATCACCTTAAATGGTTTTGTCTATATTAAAAATAATTAGGAAACGATTTTGGCTAATTTGGGGTACATTTTTTCATAGATTTTAAGCCTTTGCTAATATCTTTTCATTCCTTCCCACCGATTCATTTTAAGGGAAAAAAATGAATAAATGTAATTATGAAATACTAGTTGCTCCTACAAATTTATTGTATTACGTATAGTTCTCCCAATTTAGTAATAAGAAGTCAAATTACTTTTATATCTTTTTCTTTACAATTCATTAAGAATATGCGATTTCTAATTTACAATAACTAAATTAAATTTTTGTGTCCTATTTAAAAGAAATCCAGTTTAAAGATTTGATTGAGTACAGTTCAGAAATAATTGATTATTCAAACGATTTTTTGGAAAAAGGCATACAGATTAAGGAAAAATTGAGAGGATGATCTACATTTCTCTTTTTCTTTTTTTTGCGTTTTATTTTATTGTTTATTAAGAAGATGTGTTCTATTTGGTTCTGTCAGTAGCACTTACAGCAAAAAAAAAAAAAATAAAATCAATCTACACACCATTAGTCAGACAATTCCGACCTATTTCTTCCCAGGGTTTCTGTTTTATTGAACATATTTGAACATATTATAACATATTAGTTGGGAAAGCTTTCTTCATTTTACAGTATATTCTTCACAAGCCAGACTGAAAAAATTTCTATATGGGTTATTGGAATGTTTATCTGTTGTAAATTTAATTAAAATTACATTATTTGTTTACTTATAATAATTAACAAATCAGGAATTATTAGTTAAAAAAGAAACTAAAATTGTACAATCGAATAAATGCATTATTGTATGAACAAAACTGTTATATATAAAATCATCAATTTTATTATGCAATTCAATTTTCTTCAAGTCTTTTCGATTTACTTAGAATCAAGAAACAGATTCAAAAATTTAATTAGCCTCTAATGAAAACATAAATATAGGATCATTAGGGCTCCCCGACTCCCCGCTTGTGTGGAGCCAAGATCTCCTTCCCCTAGAGGGCTACCCTTCCCGTCCCTAATTCTAACCTACATGTAAGTAGGGGTCATACACGCTTTTCGCGGTGTCCCCCCTCCCCACCCGTACACGACCCTCTCAAACCGCGAGGAGCCCACATTCATCATCGGAAGTACCTCGATCCAGGACACTCCTTGCGATGCCCTGAACCAAGGCATCCTCAGCATGCGGGCAGCCTCCGTGTTTCTAAACGTCGCCACGAAGTGATTCGCCCCTGGCGTCTACATAGTATTTTGGCGCCTTGTCTTATATTTATTTTTTTCTTGTTCTGCCTTGATCCCTTTGCCTTTGGTCTTTAAATTACTCACGCCTGCAAGCCAGTCAATATTTTTTTTCTTCCTAAAATCTAAAATCCTTAACCTAGACTCACCGGTGGCATACGGCCCCGGAGTTACATTGTTAACCAACACCTGGCCCGTTGGTATTGTTAGTCACGTTAACAACTAACAATATTGTTAACAAGTTTAGTAATTATTTACATGAAAACCACAAGCAAATACATAAATGATAATTCCCTAAAACTAAATCTCATCAGAGCTATGCGCACGGTGCAAAGGTCACGCTGCTCATGACATATAAACGCAGAAACAAACAAGAAATTATAGAAAAAAATATACCAAGGTTATTAACAAGTTCATTTGTATGAGTGCTCTTGAATACCGATCGTCTTTGGTGTTAGTCGCAATAAGAATCACGAAATAAAACAGCATACAGATGTTATAACAACCCTAAATCTTAATCCCGGCCAGGAGAGGCTACACATCCATTCTTGTCCCTTCAGATTAAAGAATACTCGAAAGAATAACATGAATGAAGAACAGTAGTACATGTATAACAGAAGTAAGCTTAATCCTAATCCTTAACCTATTAAACGGGTACAAACACCAGGGAACTCTCTCCTAGACATCAGTACACCATATACGTATAATAAACAGACATGATGAAATATAGAAACAAATCATAAACTAGGAGAATAGCTGATCGGATGCTACTCTCAGTTACGTTCTCAGTCGGGTGCCTAGATCTCCACCTCCCTTTCCTTTGTGCAAAGTATCCTAGTTGCCGGCGTGGAGACTTCATTCTACTGTTTCCTTCCATGGAGCATGTATCCTATCACAGTGTCAGGGGAAGGCAATCCTAAGAGTCTCTGATCCCGTCCCATCTGTGGCACCGGAAGAACACATGCTCCGGAGTGTCTTATGCCCCGCAGTATTCACAGCGTGGGTCAGCTCTTCTGCAGAACCTGAACAAGTATGTCCCGTACTCCTCAGTCTAACAGGAGCTGGGTGAGGTAGTAGTTGACCTCACCGAACCCCTGCCGGAACCGGTATATATATTAGTTGTCAAATTTTATGTGTTTATAGATTTTATTCTTCTCAAATTTGTTGAGATTTTAGTATTTATCTGCTAAAAACTAATCTCTTTATTTTGCATTTAATTTCTTTATATGAATGACCTATTTCCATGAAGTAATTCTGTTGTGTGTAGTTTATACTTGTATTTCTTGCACCTATAGATGAATGTTGGACCAATTTGTCCAATTTATTATTTAGTGTAATCAACTTAAAATGTACATGTACTTAAAATGTAATATTGAACTTAAAATGTACTTTATTCATTTTAAGTTCAATAAATATAACATTTTAAGTAATAACCATATAAAATTGTATATAATTTCTGTCACTACGCTACTAGGTACGTTTGAAATTTATAAACACATAAAACTTCTCAATAAAAAATATTAAAAAACAAATACAAATGATGGAATATGGTACTCAGTTACATAGACGACTTTTAGAATTTTTTGATTTATTTAATATGGTCCCGTAATAAAAAAAAAAAATTGCTGGAAACTCCGCTTAAGAAAGTAGCGATAATTAGATCCGAAAGCTTCTATGGAAGAAAAAGGCCCAGTATTTGGAAACGAGCCGTTTAATACTATATAGTTTATATTTTTATCCAGTTTTATTTTGCCTTCAATAAATATTTCCAATATTTAAATTAGATTAAAGAATAAATGAAGAAAAAAAAAAAAAAAAAAACATTAGCTATGAAAAAACATAGATCATCAATCATTAGTCAGCGTCAATGTATTCTATCTGTTAAAGATATAAACTTCGCTTCGTAGTTGACCAAAAAAGTAGTTATATATGAAGAACATCAAATTGTCTTAATAGAGGAAAAATTATTGATTTCATCTCACGTTTTAAACAAACCAAATTTTAAAGCAGCCTATAGTGTAATAATATAGTTCAAAAACGGTCAAAGGTTTTTATTGGTATCCTAGAATTTACCTATGTTAACTATATTCCTAAAACTGAAAATAAAAACACCGATACACTACAAAAAAGAGAAAGTAAGAAGGTATGAACCGAAAATATTATCAAAATAATACAGCAAATAGATAATATTTGTGATTTATCTAACTATACTATTAATAATAGATGGTCTTCATTTAATCATGTCTGAAAACTACTTAAAATTATTAAATTATCAATAATTTTCCCCGCCATGTATTTCGATGTATAATAAAAGAAACAAAGATGAATTCAATGGCTTCTATGATATCCACACAATAACTAAGGTAAGATTCTTCTTCACTAACAAGGCGCAATAGATTGCATTTTGCTCGTTATCTTAGGAACTACCGTAGAAGTGTATACCATACACAATAATATATCGTAAACTATACTGGTGATATAATCTGATTTCCTGTTGCAATAAATTCAAGATTTAAACCGTTCGTTGTACAACATAAAGGCCACAATTTAAAAGAATTTATTAACTATATTTCATTTTTATATAGATAATTTTTCAATAGAATTAATTTGAAAGAAAACTGTGACCAGAAATACTAAAAAAATTGGGTTTTATTTCGTTGAGATATTACAATTAAGAAGATATACAAGCGTTACAACATCGTATGCCTAACAATTGTATTAT
>JAAAKQ030027534.1:8719-29650 GCA_010016005.3 Zanna intricata
CGATCTAGTATTTAAATCCGCATAACAGTAACTGCCTTTACTAGAATTTGAACTCCCAACTTCGAAACCAGCTGATTTGCGATGTGGCGTTAACCACTAGACCAGAGCTAACATAAGAAACTTAGTTCAGGAATCTTTCACACAGTAACATCATCATCTTTGATCAAGGAATGATGCAAGACGTACAATTTTTGTAGTATTCATTGTAGCGTGTATAAATCGATTTTATATAAAAGCTTGTTGTAGGCCATTTTGTAATACAGTGATGTAAATAGCTATTCCTTTGTTTTCTTCTCAACATTTTCTTCTTTTTTTTTTTTTATTAATTTTTCATAACCGACTACATTATTATTTATTACACTATATAATAAATTATGTTGAACTGTAAATGAATTTAAAGTACAATACATTGTGTGCTGCATATGATTAAAAATAAATCCTTAAAATTAAACGTTCTTCTTGAATTAAAATATCACAGACAATAATATAAAGTTTCCAAATTGAAAGTACATAAATTATATTTTTTTTTTTCATAATTTTTACGTTTCAATCTGTTCAACTAGCGAACTTAAAATACTTAACTTCATATACGATTAGATAGTTTGTGCATGTTCTGCTGTTCTTTTACTGTTGCATCGGGTATCTAGCAGAATGCAGTACGAAGATGGTCGGGGGTTGAAAACCGGACCCGCTGTATATATTATGTTCAAGTCATACAAGTTTTATAAGTACAGTCATACAACTTTCCTAGCCTTCCCTCTTTTTACATCCGTGCCATATTTGCATGTCTGAATCGATGTGAATTCATTCTGTAACCTGTTTTCTGAATCCGTTTTACCTTCCCTTTCATATTTGAAATGTATATTTTTGTGAGAAATTTTATATTTTACTGCGTATTTCTTATATTTATTCTTTTTTTTTTTTTTGAAATCGATTAAACAAAAACGCAGCTTACTGTGGAAATTCATTTCGAAAAGTTTTTTTTTTAGTCCTACTTTTTTTTCTTTAACATCTTTGTTTTTTCTATCACCATTAAATCGGACTATTTTAGATGTATTACTTTTAAGGGTTTATAATTCGTCAACAGATGTAAGTACAATTTTTTTTTAATTTTTGTACGTGTAAAACTTTGAATTTATGGTGTTTCTGACATAATAAAACGAAATGTTTCTGATTACAAAATCTTACTATTCTCCAATTCCATTTATATCGTACGCTTGTTTCTGTATTACAATACTATACAAATATAAATGTCTCACTGTAATTAAATTATGGTAATAATATAGATTAGTCTATAACTAATTGTTATAAGTTTGAGAATAAGAAAATAGAGATTCAATTAAAATTATTTATTATTCACAGTGTGAATATATTTTACAACATTTACAAAAACTAATTATACTATGAATCAGTTGAAAATAAGAAAAGCTGCAATTCTACGTATAAGATATGTATATATCATTTATAGATATTTTTAATTGAATATTTTAATATACAAAACAAAAAGTTAAACAAAGATAAAGTGGGTAGTAATAATGGGAAGATAATGTATTGATATGCAATACATTATTTTTTATTAATTATTAAATAAAAATTGATACGGATCAATATGGATTTAACATATATTTTGTTACTTAAATATGTTTATAAATTGCAGTTCTGTGCTGTTTATCTGGTAAAATTTGTAAAATATTTGCTCATAAAAATATATTAGATAAGAAAACACGTAATTTTATTGCAGTACGATATTCTTTTCAATAGTAAAATTTATTTTTAATTTAATCATTCGTTAAAAAAATTAATTTCTTTTCTTTTATAATTGTTTCTTGTTTATAAAATAACTGGCGTATATATTTTGTTTAATGTTACCTGCAAGAATGGCTTATTTTTCATTCTGATTTTTTTCAAATACTATTCTAGGGTAGGGAAGGTCTGATTTCGAAGTTGAGAGTTCTAAGGTTCAAATCCTAGTAAAGGCAATTACTTTTATACGGATTTGAATATGATCGTGGATCCCGATGTTCTTTGGTGGTTGGGTTTCAATTAACCACACATTCCAGGAATGGCCGACCTGAGGCTGTACAACGCTATACTTACATTTAAATTCATACATAATATATCTATGTTGAAGATTTCGTAAAAGTTGTAGAAGTAACGCATCCTTGGTTATATATAAATAGGCATATAGATTAGACCTTTGGTTTTGTATAAGCCTAACGGCTAAAATTCATGTTGATTAAAACCGGAATTTTTAATATTTCCTAAAATTTAAATACAATACGAATTTTTAAAACCTATAATGGAGTCTAGACAATAATTTTTTTTTGTCTTCAGTCATTTGACTGGTTTTATGCAGCTCTCCAAAATTCCTTATCTTGTGCTAATCGTTTCATTTCGGTATACCTCCTACATCCTACATCTCTAACAATTTGTTTTACATACCCAAAACGTATTTTGCACAATTTTTCCCATTTACCTCCAATATCAAAGCGACTATTCCTGGATTTCATAATATGTGGCTTGTATGTCTGTCTCTTCTTTTAATTATATTTTTCGAAATCTTCTTTTTTTATCGAACACCTTTTCATTTGTCACTTTATTCGACCATCTGATTTTTAACATTCTCCTGTCCACTTCCCCTTTCCACATTCTCCTTTCAAAAGCTTCTATCTTTTCTTCTCGGGTACTCCGATCGTCAAAGTTTCAATTCCATATAAAGCTACGCTCCAAACATATACTTTTAGAAATGTTTTCCTGATGTTTAAGTTATCGTGATGTATTATTTTTCCTGATGTAAGCAAATTATATTTCTGACTGAAAGTTCGTTTCGCCTGTGCTATTCGGCACTTTATATCGCTCCTGCTTCGTTCATCTTTAGTAATTCTGCTTCCTAAATAACAAAATTCTTCTACCTCTGTAATCTTTTCCTTCCTATTTTTATATACAGTTGTCCATCTACATTATTTCTACTAAATTTCATTACTTTCGTTTTGTTTTTGTTTATTTTCATGAGATAGTTCTTGCGTAGGACTTCATCCAGCTATTCATTGTTTCTTCTAAATCTTTTTCACTCTCTGCTAGAATTACAATGTCATCAGCAATATCATCAGCATCTTTATCTTTTCACCTTGCACTGTTATTCCGGATCAAAATTGTTCTTTAACTTCATTAACTGTTAGTTCTATGTAAGGATTAAAAAGTAACGTCCTTGTCGGACTCCCTTTTTTTATTACCGTTTCTTTGTTACGTTATTCGATTATTACTGTTCCAGTTTGGTTCCTGTAAATATTAGCAATTGTTCTTCTATCTCTATACTGGAACCATAAATTTGTTTAAATGCTGAACATTTTATTCCAGTCTTTGTTATCAAATGACTTTTCTAAGTCTATATATGCCTCGTAAGTTGATTTATTTTTCTTTAATCTTCCATCTACTATTAATCTGAAGGCTATTAAATTGCTTCATCCTCTTCGACTTCCTCTTCTTCCTTTACGTCACCATTTTTTAAATCATTTCCTCCGTATAACTCTTCAATATATCCCACCCACCTATCGATTTTTTCTTTCGTATTATAAATCCGTATACTATCTTTATTTAACAACACATTATTAGATTTTAATTTATATACCACAAAATTCTCCTTTACTATCCTCCGTCTATTTTACCAATGATCATTTCTCTTTTCAGTTCTGAACAGTTTTCTTTAATCTACACTTCTATCGCCAATTTGCACTTCTTGTTTTTAGTACTTCTTAACTGTCGATATTTCCTTTTACCTTATTCATCACTAGCATGCTTATACGTTCATCCATCCTTCGTTATCCAAGGTTTCCTTTAAAAACCTTGGATAACAAGTTCCAACCTTGGGAAACTGGTTCTCTTTGTTCCACCTAAGTTCGCTTCTGCTGACTTAAGAATTTCCTTTTTAACATTCTCCCATTCTTCTTCTGCATTTTCAACCTTATCGTTTTTACTCAGATGTCTTCCTTTTACTTGTGATGTCCTCCACAAAATTCTTTTTACCTCCTCTTTCTCAAGTTTCTCTAAATACCAACGATATATCTGACGCCTTTTCTTTAGATTTTAAACCAATCGACATTTAATTATCACTAAATTATGATCTCTATCAATGTCTACTCCAGCATATGCTTTGCAATCGATGAGTTGATTTCTAAATCTTTGTTTAACCATGACGTTATCTTGCAGTATCACCAGGTTTTTTCCATGTGTATATGATTTTTTTACTGGGTGTTGACAATTACTAAATTATACTTGGTGCAAAACTCAATAAGTCGGTTCCCTCTTTCATTCCTTTTATCTAGCTCGTATTAAACCACAATATTTCCTTCCTTGACTTTCCCGATGCTTGCATATCAATCTCCAACTATTATTAAATTTTCATCTCCTTTTATGTGTTTAACTGCTTCGTATACCCACTCCACCTCATCACCATCATGGACACTTGTTGGCATATAGGCGATAATAATCGTTGTCGACTTTGATTTTGATTTTATCCTTATTACAATGATTCTATTGCTAAGCTTTTTGAAATACTCTACTCTCTTTCCTATCTTCTTGTTCATTACGAAACCTACTCCTGCCTGCCCTTTATTTGACACTGAATTAATTATTCTAAAATCACCTGACCAAAAGTCGTTTTCCTCTTCCTACTGAACCTCTCTAATTCCTACTACATCTACATTTAACCGATCCATTTCCCTCTTTAAATTTTCTAACCTACTAACCTTTTAGTCTTCTAACATTCCACGCCCCGACTCGTAGAATGTTATTTTTTTATTTTTTGGTGACCCCTTCCTTAGTAGTCCTCATCCGGAGATCCGAACCGAGGACTAGTTTACCTCCTCAAGTAATAAATATTAATTCTACTTTTGATAGGATGGTTCATTACAAATATTTATACATGTGCAGCATTTATGATGTACAGTATACATTGTAAGGTTAAAATCATCTCCTTTCGCCCGTTTTTATTTTTATTTATTAATTTTTTTTTTTTTAGATGGAACACTTCCATTTTAAGCAGATTAATTTCGTATTTAACAAAAATAACAATTGAAAAGTAAATAAATTTGGTTTTAGAGGGCTAAAATTAGGAGAAACGGCCGTATAATAAATCTGTTGCCTCAAAATCACTTTCATTTTAACTGTCTAACGATTCTAATCTTTCTACTAATAACTTTGTAATATCTTTGCATAAGGCATAGAAATCTATATTTAGGAAGAAGGTACATAGATAAATTCCTAACCTTTGTAATTAATTATCGTATTTCAAAAGTCTTTAAAAAAAAATGAAAGAGATCTTCTGTAGATCTAAAAAGTCTAAAAGAAAATATCGGGACCTATTAATTGACCCAGTGGAATATTAGTGACCGGTATCGGTCTGATGTGTTAAGTGAAGCCTGTGATTTCCCTTCTTCTTCCTGCTTGCTAGCTGTACAAGAAATCTTCTAATCCTTCCCAAAATAGTACTTCCAAACATCTAGTTTTTTCTCACGAAATATGAAATTAACTTTAATTGGAAAACTTTTCGATATCTCAGAAGGTTGAATAATAGTCAACTGACATCCTCTTGTTCGAAATCCTGACTTAAGGTCCACATTTTTACTAAATAAAATTTTCCCTCATCATTCAAGAAAACTTCGTATCTTTTACGTATCGTTTTAATCTTCAATTAAAACAAATTTAATTACATTTATTTTGTAGAAAGTTGAAAGTTAAAAAGAAGAGATGTAAATAAAGCATAAAAAAGAATTACCTTAAATTTTTTTTTTTAAACCATAAAAGTGTATAAATAGCGTCTATGTATCGTTTTCTGTGATTGATTCCGATTGTCTTCAGATAAAATAAGAATATTGTCATATTCCTGGAATATACAAAAAGAATAAAGGAAAGTATATGTTAAAAAATATAAAGAATAGGGGAAAGAAAGGAAGGAACTGCTTGCTCTATGTGAGATGGTTGAAGTAAAATATGAGTATGTGATTGAATGGGATTTTGAGTGGTGTTCCTGAATCAGGCAGAAGAAAAAGTGAACGATATCATGCTGAGTAGTTCAGCGGAGATGGAACAATGTTGTAACGAAGGATGAAGAGGAATGGCGTGAGGAGAAGAGTTTTTTCTTTCTCTTGATCTCTGCATAAAACGATAGAGCACGTGGCAATCAGCGCAAATCAAATTGAAATTTTTTCTACGGCCATATTATATTGAAACTTATACAATTTTTTTATTTTTTTTTTATAAACTATTATTGTAAATCTATTTTTTAGCTTTAATAATGTAAATACATGTTATAATACAGACAGTTGACCTTAATAACTGCAATTTAAAATTTTATTTTCTCTTTAAGTAGCAACTGAATTTTTGAATTATATATATATATATATATATCAAAGTTTTTTTTTTAGGGTTCTTTTATAACCCTTATGTTGAGATACCTATCTATCTTTTGAAGAAAAAGTTTAGTTAACCATTCAACCTTTAATTTTAACAAAGATATACCTGTCTTTAAGGTATTATAATTTCATAAACAACTAATGTAGCAAATTACATAACAATTTATAACCTTTAGTTCTGTGAATTTTAACTTAATTATTATAAAAACTCGTTTAATTAGCAATAAATGTGAGACGGAACGTCATGAAATTTTGATGGAGTTTTTCAAAATTCATTGAAGAGAGTTACCAATTGTGATAGTACTTTAAAATTATTAAAAATTACAAACAACTAATTTTAAACTAATAGAACTATTCTACGAAAGGATTTTCGGATCTAAGAAAAATATGATAATTTGTTCCGATAGGCTTCGATAGGAAGAAAAGTTCCATTAATTCGAATATAAACCCTTTCTACTTTTTAATCATTTTAAATGTTACAAACAATAAAAAAAAAATATTGTTACTAGTAATAAAATTGTGTTTAAAAAGCTAGTTAAATAAAGAAATATTACTGCTATATTCTTTCTGCATCAAAAGTAATGTATAGATACCATTTTGCTTATATTTCATTAACTTATTTATTGGTTTTTTTTTCTAAATTAATTCATGAAAACTTAACCGTTGCTTTTTTAACATTATTATTATTTAAAGGTATAAATTTCATCTTTAAATTTTTTCGGTAGGCTGTAGAATAACAAATATAATAAGAACTTGTAAATCAATATTTATAACTTTTACTTTTTTGCAACTTTTTCGTTAGTTTTATAATAAAAAAAAGAAAAAAAATACATTTTTATCGCTTGAAAAAGTTAAGGAAGCTCCTAGCTGAGTGCGCCTACACATTTCCATAACTTCTTATCAAACTTTCCTTGCTTAACTTCTTAGATGTCTTTTTATTGATTTTTTTTCTGTTGTCTAATAATCATTATTCTATAAGTTTCATTTCGGTAACTTTTTTAGAAAGAATATTTAGATTGTACTGTAATAGAATCACAAGTTCATTTAATTTTTTTAACTTAATTTATTTTGTATTTTCATTAATTTTCATACTATTATTACTTTTTCTTAATTCTTTATATAAAATCAAATAATTTACTGATCCTTTTTATTAAATTGATTCTAATAAACTACTTTTTTTAATTTAAAATGTATACGGTTTTATCGATAGTGTTGATCACAAAAAGGAAGGGCAAGGATTAGAGGCTTCACAAGTAAGATTGACGTACTGTAAGATAGTGAATTAAAGGGTGGAGTTGTGAAAGGGTCGGTGTAGTTTAATAAGGACGGTAGTCATGTGTCCCTAAGCTACTGGAATGGACAGAGGGTAACTCCAATGGTCGTCTCCTAAGTAAGGTCTACTCGCTCTATATAAGGTCACAAGGGTTACGCAGTTTAATTCATTAGCCTTCTCTTACACTCCTTTCTATCTATCTATCTATCTGTCTGTATTCCTGCTTGTATGCCAGTTTTCTTTCTCTTTCTATTTTTCTTATCATTCCAGACTTTCATTTGATGCTTAACGCATTCTCTCTCTTTCTATTTATCTCTTTTTCCCTGGTTCACAACTAGGGTGACATTAGATGGATCGACTGACCTCCTCCTTTCATCCCTGCCGTACTTCATCTCCGCCATCCCCTTTCCAATACTGCGTCTTAGTGCTTAGTACACTCGTACAACTCTGCTCGTTTCCAACGCATCCTACCTTATAGTGTCACATACGACTGTACAAGTCATAAATTACAAAAACTGACTGTACATGGTATCTGTAGCATGATCTTTTTTATCATCCGCTCTATTTGCTACCCCCTTCCTTCCTTATACACTTACGTAAAAATTTACACGTACCCACGCGCAAACACATGTATTGAAAAAAAAATGTACCGTATTAAGTTTATTGCTATTAATAGGGTTTTCTTTTATCTTACAGAGAGTGTCAATACTGATTTCTTAAAAAAATACTACGTATTATTTTATTTATATGAAAAACCTAATTTACCGCTTTATACATTTTTCGTTTTACTTATAACTAATTTTTTTTTCAATTTGATTATTGTTTATCATTAATTATTTCTTACATTCATAAATAAATACATTTATCCATGAGTGTACAAATATATTATAAGCATGTATTGTTATACTTACCGCCGTTAATTAAAATAATAAATAAATTTTTATTCATTTTTGAAATTTGTAAAGAAATATAAAATTGCTTACACATTTTATTTTGGAATTTTTATTAAGTTTGCATCAAACAACTAGATAACTTGCGATTTCGTTGCGGTTGACTTATTTATAATTTTCAGATCCTAGCAGAGAATCGACTTCCTTGGCTTTTGATATGGCCTGTACCAGGCAATCAGTTTTAATTTTGTCATAAGTTTTTAATTTTTTGGCATTGTGTTGGTTTAATTTTCATTATGTTTGAAACGTGATACAATTATGTAAAAAAGAGAAAATTTAAAAATGTTATTTTATGATTTGTTTATGTTCATTATTGTTAATTTCATAATTGAATTGTAAAGCAAAATTCTTAGTTTTGATAACGTAATAAGGGTGGCTAGATTCGCACACCCCACAAACCACAAACCAATAATTTACATATTAAGGTGAATATTGTACTCTTCCCCTGCTCTTTGTATTGCGTGTGTGTGTGTGTGTGTGTTTTGTGCGCGCTTGAGATTATAGACTGTACTTTATTGTAACGTACAGTCTTGTTCAAATATAATTACTTGTAGGTTATTGTACTTCCCCGTACGTCCACTACCCTGGTGGCACACCACAGCACAGTATGACTTTAGCATCACTCGTTATCAAGGACTACGTCAGAAGTTATTTATTACACCATTTACTTAGCACACGCAAAACTTTACGCGGAGAGCGACGATGTGTTCCAAGGAGTTCCTGTTTGAATTATTAAACACGTAATGTAGTTATAAATACGTACAGAATTTATTAAATGTATGTACGTTGGGATATGTATTTTATCGTTGCCGAATTATCTTGTTACCACGTTGATTATATCGTTTCTTTTTCTATCCAATACTAGTAGTTTTTGTTTATTACGTTTTATTTACAGAAAAAT
This sequence comes from Zanna intricata, assembly GCA_010016005.3. Taxonomy (NCBI): domain Eukaryota; kingdom Metazoa; phylum Arthropoda; class Insecta; order Hemiptera; family Fulgoridae; genus Zanna; species Zanna intricata. Next base: position 18,254 of record JAAAKQ030027534.1, read on the forward strand.
AACTGTAAAGAAAGTCATTATATCAGTACACCTCATGCATTAAAAATTTGTATAATCGTAGTAAAGTATATATATTTTATACGGGAATATAAAGTTTTTAAAGATACGCATTTCTCGCCTAAAAGTAAACACCGCCTGGCAGGAGGGATTCAGGGATAAGAAGAATAAACGTTAATAGTGTTAAAGAAACGATCTAGGTAAAGAGCGATCGCAACAACCCCATTCAAAGAAAGAATACTTTAAGGGCCCTTCCTGCTGTGAACATCCATCCTGTCCTCAATTCCTCAGGATACAGGGTTGTTTTAATCCAGGATGAGAACAGCAGCACATTATTGATCAACGGATTTGCATTGACTACGCCTAAAATATATTGTAATTAATTGCCTTTTCTCCAGATACTAAAAGAACCACCTGAGAACAAGTATAGGATTTTATAAGGAAATCCTTGCCCACTCATCCCTAAAATTGTTTAGAGTAAACTAATTGTAAACCGTTAGACAAGATCCCCCATTGGGAAATTAATCACTTCGTTAGAGGCTAATCGATATCACATTGGTATACTTGCTCAGTTATTCTTAATACAATTCGCTTAAATGCATTCGTATATAGATATATCGTACGAATAATACAAAAGAACTTAAAAAGTTTTTAATTCTGTTTATTATTATTTCCATTGAACTGCCAGTTGTTAAAGTGATTAACTGAACTTATTTCGTAAAAATCAAATTTAAATTTTAAATAATAAGAATATATTCTTGAAAATTAGGTATAAAAAATAACTGACAGTTTAAGTTGAGTAAAATATCCAAAACATCCAAAATATCCAATATAAAAATTCAAAACGGAAGATTTTGGATTTTTATATTGGCTCACGTTAATATTAGCACTGAATATGAAGCCGTTCCAAGGGATTAATATGATGCAGTGATATTAAATAATTCGATTATATTAATAAATTCGCTAAAATAAATATAGAAATATATAATTGCGAAAAAGGAGAAAAATTTTACCTATTATCTATTCATAAACAGATAATACGTAAAGAAGAGGTTTTGAAGTATTGCTTACTAATACTTCAATAATAAGTTTACGACATTTCTAATTACAGCGATTCCGAGAATTTTATGAGGTTTAATGCTTATTTAAGCAGCTATTTCCAATGAGACATTTTCTTATTATATAGGGGAAAAATGAGTCGATGGGATTAAAAGTTTATTAATGACGATGACATCAATAGAGGATTAATTATTAATTTGTTTGTACTTTAAAAATTTTATTCAAGATTTTTTTTGATAATTTATTAACTAATTTTTAGTTTATGGATTTATTTTTAGTTACAATCGATTTTTGAAGTTATCAATGAGATATCGTAAGGTTATTTTCAATGTATCGATAAATGTTTTTCTTCATTAATTAAATTTTTTCAGCAAATTAAACATATAGTTTTTCATTTTAATAACTGTGTTATTTATTTTAATAATTTTGAGAGAAGTTACGCTAGTTCGAATGACATATAAGCAGTCAGAGTTTGTAAACGCTTATAGATAAATAGGTGATAATATTCTTTACAGGACTCAATCCGGGAGACGATCATGCAGGTCATAAAATCATGTACTTCGTTTGTAATTTTTTATTCTGATGTAAATACCATTTTTCGGTTATACTTATTACGACGATAACATCTTAATAAGTCAAACAGATAAACTCTCTTGTTTGGTCAGAAAACTAAACTTGTATTTAAAACAGTTAATTGAATGAATGAATGCTGGCTTTATCGAAAAACAAATAAATTGGAAACAGTGTCACATTACCACTCGTTATTACCAATATAACAGTAATTACAAACGGTTAATTACGGTGTGTGACTTTTCAACACGTAGTTAATTAATGACCTAAAAGATTGCATGTAACCTATTTGTTAATTTTTTCTAAGTTACAGATATAAATTATTTATGAAGTTTAAAAAGTAAATTGATATGCTTTTAAATTCATAATAGAAGAGGCCGTATGGGAATTTTGGGAATATATGCTTTGTTTCATAATAAATAACAACACAATTCTGATTTTTAATAATACTGTTGTTTGTAACGTTTTACAAGTTTGTTTTCAACCTAGGATTACATTTGATGAAATTTTATCAATCATAATCGTAAATTTAATAAATGCTGTTATTTTTAGTTTCGCTGATTTAAAATTATTGCTACAAGTGGTTGATTTTTATTGGTTGCAGTGCTCTAAAGAACTCATCTTCAAATCAAGTACGCTTAGATTTAAAATAAAGGAAGTACAAATCTAGCTGTTAACACCTAAGCCCAAAATGCTTTTTATATAAACCATTACTTCTAAATCTTTCCCCGTTCTTATCATTTGGACTACATCAAAATCTTTTCTTTACCCAAAAATGCGGTTTGTTGGAGCGTCTAAAATTCCACAGTAAATGCCGACCAGTTTCATTGGAATGTTGTACAATTTCTTTTGATATTTTCAAAAACGTTCGTTTGATTTTAGATTATTCTTAAATTATGCCCATTTAAAAGTGAAATCACCAATTAACAGCTTCCTTAGAAATTAAGTTATTATGTGCAATTAAGAAAGGATTTTACTGGAATTAAAACGAGTTTTTTAATGATCTTTAATTCGTTATTGAGAAGCCATTTTATAATACACTATTTAAAATATAAATTTTAGTACTTTTTCGTATGAGGGAATAAAATGTTAAATTTTATTTCTTGTGATATGTTTATGTCATGTGTTGTGAAGAATGTAAAGATCTTTATGTAACATAGAAGTTCTTGTGAGTGCATCCCCAGTCTCTATGTTATGAAGGGAAACCAGGGTAGATAGAATCCTAAGGGGTCGCTGTTTCTGATATTTTTTAAACTCGAGATACCCTAAAGAGTAACGCTATAATGGACTTTTAACTACACTTCAATACAATTTTACCAGTTATTTCTCTCATTGCCTCTACCTCAGGACTGATCGGCCTGAGACTGGACTTTACGATCTGCAAAACTACATTGAATTTACAGCCTGTTGGATAAAACAGTTTACTTTATGGAAGGCGGTTGATATTCCTTTAAAAACATTTAAATTAAAAAAAAAAAAAAAAAGTGAATGTAGAATGTAGCCAAACCGAAATTTTATATTTTGATTCAAAATTTGGGTCGAGTGGTGTCATGATTGATTTGCGATCATATGTGAGGGTAAGAGTGGATAAAGGTTTACTGTACAAGATTGAAAGTTGAATGCGTTTGGTATTTCAATAATACTACGTACATCCGTCTCTTCTAACATTTTTATAAACATTTACTTTCATCCTTATCCATCAAACATCTCACAGTTTGTATATTCATCTTTATTTTCTTCTTTTTCTATTTTCCCTATCCAAGATATAAAAGCTTGTCTGTGTTACCGTATCGAAAATTTGAAACCGAGAGAATATATTTCTGTATAAAAAGGAAATGTATGTATAATACTTATAGAATCAAGTTAAGAGATATGTACTTGTAATATAAAATAAATTCCTTTATCTCTTGTAGTACTCCGTTGTTTAATTTAAATAAATAAAAATGTAATAGAAACAACCATATGCGATTACTTAAAAGAGGATTGTAATTTTACTAGAATTCCTCTCCCTATTCTTCCTCATTCGTCCCTGCGTTTACCCTTTACCTTTGCCACAAACCCTTGCAAACGACATTAAACATAATTGGTTTCATCCGTATTATCAAGAAAAAACCCCCTAGGGTTTAGGTCACAGATGTTGTTATGTTAATTGTGGTAAAAACAAATTAACAATTCGCTTAACTTTTCATTAAACAAAAAAAAACTTTCATAATTTTTCATATTTCTTGAGCAATCTTTAGAATTTTTGTAAATAATGTACATTTTGTATAAAATGCATTAAAAAAGATTGTCTTACTCATTTATTTTTTTTTCCTGATAAATCTAACAAAAGAATATATCAGTGAAGAATAACCTAAACATTTAGAATAAATATTTACGTTAAACATAATTTAAAATTACGATACGATTCTTACATTTTTCGCTTAGCTCTTCGTTCTTTATACGTTTAAAATCTACTTGACATAGATAAAGCCCGCATATCCGTGCTTAAATTAAAACAAGGAGGTATGTTAGTGTGTGAGTAAATAAAGTGGGTAACATTAGTGTATATGTATCATCTTGTTAAGCATCACTCTTTATCACTTATGGCCTTGAAACGCCCGTATTTATTCTAAATATTCTTTCTGATATTACATGTAAATCTTAATTTCGTGGACCATTATTTAAACATAGTTTTTCTCTTTATCCTTAGTTTATGTATTTATAGAAGTACAATTGTAAATGATTTCTTCGTACCGTATTTATTAACTTAAAAGAACAAGTACTTTGAAAAATTATATTTCACGTTAAGAAATACATTTTTTATAGAGAAGCAACCGTAAGAGATTGAAAGTAAGAATTGAAAGAAATGTGCGACTCAAATCAATCTCCCACTTTCTAACCCAGAAATAAATCTTTCTGATATATATCAGTAATTTTTTTTGTGTCAGCGTGCGGGATTCAAATATTTTTATTTTAATATTATATTTTTTGTATTCTTTAACCATATTTATACAGTATTCAACAATAATTATTATAAATCATAATACTCAAATTAAGTCATTTAAATATAATATCGGAGTACATCTTATTTCAATTTCCAACATTTTAATACAGTCGGCACTTAAAACCCGTATTTGTAAGGTTTTACAACATTTTTCAGAATCTTTGACGTGAAATATATTTACTTGAAATTATTAAAATTTATCCATAATTAATTCTGCAATATTGCCATCTAAGTTTTAATTGTATATTTTAAATTTAATATGTATTAATATTTATTAAATTTAATTAATATATATTAGCCTAATTTAATATTTAATAATATTTTTAACTAAATTTTATATTCTATTTTATACAGTAGCTTTGTCTTTCGGTTATCGTATTTATATTTACTGTGTATGAATGATTTATATGCATAATTGATTTTTAATAAATAAAGATAAATTGTTCAAAAAAGATCTAAGTTTTTAACAATTAAAAACGGACCGAATATTATCTACACACGTGAAAGCGATAAAATTACTAGACGCATGAAATTTGTATGAATCCTAAATTCACGATTTAAAAGTAATACTGCGTCAGTAAGGTGATAAACACTGGTAGATAACCGGTTACGATAATTATTATTACAGCTACATAATTATTACACTGCAGTATCATTTAACGTAATTAAGTTAGTTGAATAATACATACAGTTGAATGTTGAAATTCTCATTAAAAATTACGTAAAACTAGAATAATTTGCAACATTTCTGAAAGATGTAAAAAGTAGTTCGACGCCAAATTTATGCATACCAATTGGATATTTCACTTAATTGCTAAATTACAGTACCTCTTAAACGTCTTGTCCAACTGAAGTAAAACTATTCAGGGTAATTTTTGTTTTGCAATGATCAACCTTAAGGAAATATTCTAGAAGCAGTCTTAGCGCCGAATAAATTTTGTGTAATAACTGTTGCTCTCATGATTATCTCTGCTTATCCTGAACCAGACTGAGCCCTCCTAGTAGTTAAGTCCCAGCAGTAAAAAATAAAAATCGGCCAACATAATTTATGAAAAGAATCTATTAATACAAATTAAACATTTTTTTTTATATTGGATATTAAAGATGAAACGTCTGAAATAATCTCGTTCATCAAATATATGTTCTTTGATATACATTTAAAATTACGATTATACAAAGAAATGCTTATCAATATAACACTAAAATATATGTCGTAGTTAAAATATTTTGAAACTTAAATTAAGTAATACTAGACCTATAATTAATTACTTATTCAAAGATATATTAAAACGAACGAAGAAAAGATTAATTTTTAGTTTATTAGTATTAAATAAGTAAAGGAATGAATAGTTAATTTTTTACTTTTTTTTTAAATGTGAATCTGCGAGAATATTGCATTATATTGTAATGGGATCATTAAATTCATTCATTAAAAAGAGTAATTGGTAATTATTATTTTTTTTTTTTTTAAATTAATGCCCAATGTACAAGATCTTTTTAAGACAACGGAAATACTTAAAAAATGACAATTCATGTTACCTATTATATATTGTTTATTTATTATTTATTTCTTTAATAGTTATTCATCCTGACGAAGAAGTTTAATAACGCTTTTATGCAACGTCGAATTAATGAAAATATAAAATTTCATAAATACGAGTAACTAAATTTTATCTCTACGTTTGGTTATATTTTAATTTTAACAGACTGGAAGTAATTAATATCTTTTTATAACATACTAGGAAAAAGGCGGCCACGAAAATGTTCCATGGTTTATGTTCCATTACTCATGATTTTGTTAAATCATCTTTTCCCAGTTGTAACTAAATTTATCGTACCAACAACAATAAAAACGTTTACAACGAAAACCTTCAAAATCCTGAAAATTTTAAGCTGTTTCTTGAGTTGTGATTTTTTTATCGCAGCTCAAAAGAAAAATCCTAGAGTTTTCCTTTTTTTATTTCCGAAACAGAAATATAATTTTGTTTTTATAAATATTTATAAACAAAAGTTAAACAATAAAAACATTACAATATAAAAAAAAAAAAATCAAAAATTAAGAAAAGTAATGACAAAAAATTGAACCAACACCTGTATAATAAATTGTATTATGTACTATAATAAGAACGTTGTTTACATTAACATTTATTTATACATTTATTTTTATAAAATTCAAAACACTTATATCTACAATAATTTTTTTTTTAAATGTAACAACATAATAAGTATATTAAATTTTAATAAAAACAACGTGCCGTTTATAGTACACAAAACAAATTATTATACAGTTAGTTCAGTTTTTCCTCTAGATGGTAACGCTTCATTCAATATAAAAATTTGAGTACATACAGGAAAAAATCAACCATTAAGCACCATGCTTCTTGTTACGAACGATACGATAGTACTCGCTCTTAATTTAATCATTAAATTTTTCAAAGACATCTAGATTTTTCCGATTATGAATTAAAATGAATTCAGAAAGTTTGTACAATGTTGAACATTGACGCATACAAAGATTATGTTGATGAGATTTCCTTACTGAAATGAATGTAAACCAAATATAATCTTAAATCGAATCCAAAAGAAAGATTTTTAAAAACCTTTAGCTGTTTGTTTTTAACAATCAACCTTTCTGTTATTAACATACAGTACCCTATTTTCTAATTTATTATCGCTTAATAATGAAGATGTTTTTAAAGTCTAATGACTTCGTTATATTATACGCAATTCGTTTTTGTCTACTTTTTTTTTGTTTTAGGAAAAGAAGAAAGCCTTTTTTTTACTTATACTGTTAAAGAAATAAAAATTTTGTTAGATGTTTAAGCCTGCTATAAAAAAAAAAAAAAAAAAAAAAAAAAAAAAAAACAATGGAGGATTGGAACTTTATTGGAAAAGAATAAAAAGTAACGAAGACAAATAAGTTGTAAAGAAAAAAGTGAAAACCAGTGATCCATCACTGTAGGTCTATTTACTGCAGTGGTGTGATAAGTGTGCTGGGATTTCATGACTCGGGATAGAAAGGATATCAAATTCTTTTTTTAAGTAATATTATTCGACGGTCAATTTAAAGTTTCACTGGTATTAATTTACTTTAAATAAAATATTTTTAAAAAAATTATGTTCCTTTCATATCAAAAACGAACATTTTTATAGTTTTTATTGCATTTTATTATTATTCCCCAATAGTTTTCTATTTTACATTATACCTAATCTGTTATTTTACCTATCTGTTCTTATTACTTTCTAGTATACAGTAGATTGCGTTATAGCAGAGCTATAGCTTTTGAATGGTCCAATTTAGGCAGATGCGGTTTTTACCGGATCTTGACGTTTTAACATCTAAGGAACCCAAAAAAACCGGATAGAAATTTTCCAGTTGTTAATGTTCGTTCGTATGCAAGTGTTTGGTGTTGGCGTCTAAATCAGATTATCTCGCCAGAATTACTAGGTTGCTTTTGACCAAACTTTATAAGATTACTTCTATATACGGAGCATTGATGCCATTAAATTTCAAACTTAAAAGGTCAAGGGTTAGTTAGTGCCGACCGTCGTCCCTAGTACTGCCACAACCGCGCGAATTAAATACGATATGCGTTCGCGCGCTTTAGTTAGAATTATTGAAATATATAAACTATAAATATTATATTTAAATAAAATGATAAATTAAGTTGTTTGTGTACTCTGTGCGTGTGCGTGCGTGCGTGTGTGTGTGTGTGTGTGTGTGTGTAAACCGTGCATTAGAAACAACTCGCAGTTGTTTCCCCGAACGCGTGACGGAAAATTCATACAATTGTGTTGTCATTTTTTTTTTTTATTATGACTTATATCAGGTATTTAAGGTACAATCGACACCAAAAAATGCTTTCTCTGAAAATAATGATGCTCGTTATTGAGCCTGTCTTTGTGAGGAACAGATTTTAGAGCTTAACATCATTACACTTCCATTCCATGGGTTCGGTGTACTTTTATGTATTCGGCTTAGTAATAATGGTATTGTTTATCATAAAACGCTCTTCTGATTTTAAGAAATAATTTTTATTGCCAAATCAGTTGTAATGATGTGGTCATAGCAATTAATAAATGAAAGAAACATTTCTCATTAGATTTATCTTTCAATTTTTTCGTAACTATATGGACTTTTTTTTCCATTTATCATAATTTTTGCACAACTGTTTCATTCAATTTGTCCTGTGCTTTCATTTTTTTTTTCTTTCTATATTTTCTTTCTTGTTATCAAACGGAGTGTGATATCTCTAGTTGGTATCATGTAAAAGACTATTCCATTCAAAATTAAAAATTTCTGGTGGTAAATTAATTAATTATATGCGTATCTTAGGTTTTCGAGTTATAAAGATGATTAAATAACTTGATTAGTTTTCATTTGCTTGATTTTTAAAAAAAATCATAAAATAAAGATAATATTGAAAAATAAATGGAAAAAACAGATTAAAATAGTTTGTTTAAGGATTTTAAGGACCGCATTTCATGATTCATATCTTTTATTAGTCAATAATTTCTAAACATCTGAAAAATAAAAATACATTTTTAGTAATTAAAATAAATATTTAGTGAATTCAAGAAAAAAAGAACTAGAAATTCTCGAAACATATTTATAACCAAATTATTAGTCCGTAGATGGTAATCTTGGTAAGTTTGATTTCTCAATTAATACAAAAATAATAAATAATTAATTACTTCATATTATATGTTTTGGATTTTATAATTCTGATTATGATAATTTTTTTTTTTTTCAGGTGAGCGACAGTATAAGTTCTATATGATATTAGAGAGCTATTTGTAAGTAAACGATTGCTTAATTTCGTAATATTTTTATCAAAATTAATTTAATATTAATTTAATTTAATTAAATATAGTTTTAATATTATATGGTTACATGAATATTTCTCAATTGGTATCTCTTTATTTATTTCTTCTATTTTTGGACATAAATTATTTGCCTTAAAATCATTTCAAACTTTACCAACTGGAGCAATCTTTAGCATCCTTATTCTCTACAAAATTTAATTAACCTTTATTCTTTATGTGTTCTATTCCTTTCCACACTGCACTAAATCCATTTCTACATCTTATCATCGTTGTATATTTGACAGAATGTTTTTCTTTACTTAATCTGCGTTTAATATACATCTTTATCCTTTATTATTTATCAAACTGAAAAAAAAAAATTAACTTCTATGATATGTAATGCTCACCTATTTTTTTTTCCTTTTTGTTACATTTCAGTACCATAATTTTATATATTTTTAAAGAAAAGTTTTCTTGTATAAGTAAATCTGAACCGTTTATCATTTTTTCTAACTCGATTTTAATCAGGAATTCCACAAGACTCTGTCTTAGGAACAGTCTTGTGCACTATTTTTACTACAGACTTTCCAGCTCGGGGCATGTCACTGTCGCATCGCCTCGTTTGCTGACGGTACAGCGATCCTGGCCGGTGCCGAGGACCCGCATTTGGCCTCAACGAAGCTGCAATCGGTTTTAGATCTGATCGGTGAGCGGCTAGTAAAATGAAGGATAAAAGTAACTCCGAATAAGTCAAATCATATTTTTCGTTGATGAAGGGTGACAATCCCGAGATCTACCTGGACGAAGTCGTCACCCCGCACTTTGACCTGGTTCGATACCATGGGCTCCAGCTTAATCGTCGTTTAACGAGGAAGTACCTCGTAAAAGAAAAAAGGAAGCAACTTGACACCAAGTATAAGGGGCTCTTTTTGCTATTAGGTAGTACTTTTACCTGTCGTTACGCAATAAACTTTTGATATACAAGGTTGTTTTAAAACTGTTTTGGACACATGTATACAGCTACGGAGCATGATATGCAAAAGTAACGTTGACATCATACAATATTTTCAGAATAAGCTGGCGAGATCCATTCCACAGACCCGTGATTTGCTTGCTCGGAATGAGGAAATTCATGACTATCTTGGCTTACCTTATGTTTGTGACGAACTCAAATCGTTCGCTTTAGGATATCTGAGTGACTCTTGAGCTGGTTTGATATCAATCATGTGATAACGTCTTTAGCTTACTGAAGAGTCTGGAGCCCTTTTCTTTCTTTCTACTATTTTTTTTTTATTCTTTTACTATTGTTTGCTCTGTTTTGTTTATCCTATATTAATAAGTGTGGATTCTTTTTTGTTTTGCACTTGAATATTGTGATCTCTTGTATCTTTGAGATCCCAATTAATGCAGTGTTTATGTAATGCAAGGTTTATATAAACCTTTTTTTGTATTCTTTGTATATACAGTTTATACGAATTTATTTATTTATGAATGTACAGTTTATTGAGTGTGTCGCTGGAAACCCCTCTTCACGCGATTTTTTATAATTCAATTTACTTGTGATACCTTGATCCGAACCGATTTTAAATACACAATATGGAGACAAAAAAAATTCATTTCAGCTTTAATAGACAAAAATATTGATAATAATTAATTAAATTAGGAAATTATATTGGAGTTAAAATACTATCTTTTATTATTCAATATTATTATTATTATTATTTTTTTTTAAGTGATAATACTTAAGTATTTATTAATTTTTCTTAATTTGTGTTATCTCTACTATACGAAGAAAATAGTTTTCGCCCAAAAATTTGTTTAAAATCAATTTCTTGTAATATTCATTTTTTTATATATATAAATCAAATAATTGATAGTTTCATCAATTTAAATTTGACTGTTATTCAAATTTATATATATTTATTCATTTATATAATTCAAATATATATTAATTATATACATATATATATATATATATA
>JAAAKQ030027535.1:0-17396 GCA_010016005.3 Zanna intricata
TTCGATTGTGAGGGCATAATGCGATCAGAGTTCGTTCCAAGGGGAACAACTGTAAACTCCGAATTTTACAAGGGGGTACTGGAACATTTGCGAAACAATGTGCGAAGAAAGAGACCTAAAAAATGTGCCTACAGCTTTCTTCATCATGACAACGCGCGGTGCCACAAGTTGCTTTTGATTCGCAAGCTTTTGGCTGCTAAAAGTCTCCCTGTCTGTCCACATCTGTCTTACACACCAGATTTAGCACCATATGACTTCTGGCTCTTCATGAAAATAAAAAAATTGCTAAAAGGGAAACGTTTTGACACCATTCCTGACACTGAGAAGGCCACGACTGAGCAGCTGAAGCCATTCCAAAAGAAACCTTCCAGAAATGTTTCCAGTTGTGGATTCAACGGTGGGCTAGCCAAGGACAGTACTTTGAAGGAGATTAAGTCATATTTAAGGTAACTTTTTTACTTTTTTTTTTATTACATAATTCACTGTATTTTTTTATCACACCTTGTAAATAGCACACACAGCAATATTAATTTAAAACTATTTAATTAAAATTTTCTCATTCAGTTTTATCTAAAAAAAAAAAAAATATATATATATATATGTGTGTGTGTGTGTGTGTGTGTTAAAGATCTTTTTTAAAAAAAGAGTACACTATACAATTCAAGTTTAGTTTGATTATTCAAGTCAGTAACAGCTAAAGTACTCATACAATGCAACCAAAATTTTAGAAAACACTGGGGGGGGGGGAAATTTGGAATATTATTAGTAACCACTTCACAAGTGGTTACTAGCTCTTCACAATCGCCCAAGGATGAAGGTGAATTTTTTATTTAACATATACCACTTGCTCACTACTTATGATCAGATCATTTTTTTTACTATTCTCTTATTCAGGGAGTTCAATGATTTGACAATAATTTTGATCCAGACTTCATTTGCTTCAGAAGTCACAGCAAGTATCTGATAAATCAATAATAAAGATTTTTTCTATTAACCTAAATTCTTTTAATTATTCATTACAAGCGAACAAAAAAAAAATTATTCTGCTGAAAAAAACAATTTTTTTCAGCAATTTTTTTTTTTTGCAATCTTGGCTGCAATATAATTTACAAAGAATATAATCTAATTTTAACTACGATTTCCTTATAACACTAAACAAGCTTTATTTTGCGAGGGGTTTTTTTAAGTTTTTTTGGGCTTGATCATAAGCTTGTGCTGAGGGATATGATAATGGAATTTTGTAGCATAAGAAAAATGTCAAAACTAACAAAGATTTGAATCCAGGACATTATCGATCCACTATGGAGATCGGCAATATTATATTACAGCTACATGTGAAGACTATGCTTTTAGTTTTTCAAAATTCCTACAATTACTATTTAACTACAACTGAAATATAAATATAATTAAAAAGTTAAATTCAAAGCAAAAATGTTAAAAGGTGTTAATACAATCAGGTCACAAACCTAAGTAGACCACTGCAGCAAAGAAAAAAATGGCCGATTTATTGTTAAATATAAAAAAATTTATTTCTTTTTATTTCATCAATATATAGAAGAAATACTTTCATACATTTTCATTACTCCCACTTTTTTTTTTTATAGGTAGATCATCAGTGCTGATGAATGTAAACAGTTTTTGGTTGTGATTTAACTACAAAATGTTAAATAAGATTTAACTATAATATACTAACCTTTCCATCAAGCTGCAATCTCTTGATTTATAAGGCTGAACATCTTTTAACTTCAGTAGAACGCACTATAGCAATGGTCTTCTTACTGCATCAGTCGGTATAGGCTACTGCGTGCTGAAGACAGTTAGAACCGGAGACCAGGATCAGCAAGACACAGAAAAAGCTGCTGAAGAATCTGCTGAATTAGAGATGTGACGTATTCACATAGATGTAGATGTCGATGTATCTTACACAGAAGTAGAAGATGAAGATGATGGAGATGATGCAATGATGATGAGAAAGAAGTGATGAAAGAAGTCTCCTCAAGAGAACTGGGGACTGAAGTCTGCGATGATCTCAGCAACAGACTGCACTGCAACGGGCTGGACTGGATGGGAGAAGTACAACACATGGGCAGGCACAGGCACAGGCACCTCAGGATCAGGTTAGAAGTCGGCAGATGCCGGACGAAGCAGGCTAGCTTTAGAACCAAACTGTCTGACGAGGGGGCGGAACAAAACCGTCTTAATCAGTAGAAATCTGACATCAACCCCCTCGATATATATATCACCCTTCATAACCCTCCCCCCAAATACAATTAATTTTATATACCTAACTAAAACCTTATAAAAATAAAAATTATGCAGAAACTTATTTAAAAAACTAAGTTTTTATTTAAAATCTAAAAAAAACAATGCCTTGGCATAAGTAACGACTAATTGAATCATACTTTTCAATGATGATGTCCATACTATTATAACTAACTGCATAAAGATTTTTAGTAGTGCAATGTATGTCATAAAGTTAATGGCTATTGCAACATAAATTAAAAGTCTGCCAAAATCAAAGGAAAACAATTGTTTTAAATTAGTACTGGCAAAAAATTCTATTACGTAATAGTAGGTAAAGAATTGCAGAAAACTTCACTTAACTTTTAAGTATGATACTATTTTCCTACAGAGTATTGTTTTAAATCTAAAATTTAAGTATTAAATTTTAAAAATTAAAACATCTCAAAGCCAGAAGAAAAAAATACAATTTGTTAAAGTTGGATGAATGAATGCCTTACAAAAATCTTTGAACTACCAGTTTTTTACCAATAAAAAAAACCCTGTAAAACTAGCCAAACAAACATTACTTAAAATGTAGAATTAAATCATCTTTCTATACAGCAGGAATTCATTAGTGAAGGTCCTATGAACCTAGTAATTTTCAACTAAGTAATTCAGCATATTTGTCAATCAAATGTTTAGTCAAATCAGTAAAAAGGTTTGGTGAACTGGACTGGTATTCAATAGGACATAAAATGAAAACATCAGTTATCAAAATAAGTCACAACTACATTATTTGTATGCAATCAAATCTTATATCAGTCAACATTAGCTTTTTCTATCGCATAAGAAATTAATTTGACATTATTAATGTAACATGTTTCACTGCAAATAAAATAGAAGATAGAAAATAAGATTGGAAACACATTGTTTTCAAACGGTTTCCAAAAGAGAAATGTACTGTACACAAATATTATTGTTTCTAATATTTATTTCTGATCTACTGAATAAAGATCTGACAAAACACTTTCGACCCAAGCACGACTGTTTATACTATACATTGAATGTTCAGGCAAAGGTTACAGATTAAAAATACCAAAAACGTACAAAACATAAAAGAAACTTTGAAGTACTCTATGGACATCATCATCTCATCAATTAAATATTCCTAATCTATAATTTCAAGCTAAAAAGGATCAACATAACAAGAAAAATCTATTTTTTTTTTTTTAATTCTCACCCATTAAAAAAAAATTTCTTCCAAACAAGTAAATTACAAATAAATTAAAAATTTGTTAAAAATATTTCATTAACCCTTTTTATAATAATTATTTATCAACTTACATAATTTATACAATGCATGCAGTCTATATTAATCTAATGCTTTTTTAATATCACATACCACTGAAGAAAACGGAAGTTAAATACAGCAGGTAAAAGATGTGCTCTTCAAAAAAACCCTGTGAAGTATTCAGAAACAGACAAGGAAACAACAAAAAGAAAAAAATTTGACAAAATAAAATTATAAACAAACATGTAGTGAAAGAATTAGAAGTAGATTACATGTATAAAAATACATAAAACACGTTTAATGGAATTTAAATACCTTTTCAGCTTCTAGTTGATTGAAGACGAATTCCACAACAACATCGTCCTCTATACCTAATACTTCAGTTATCTTCTGCGTGATCCAAGGTTTTATAGTGTCCAGCTTCACCTTTGACATGTCTACCTGTATGAGTAAATAAATTAAAATCCTTTTTTCAGAGTAATGTAAAAATAGCAAAAATTAAACAAAACTATGATTAATTTATATACTGGTGGTGTTTTTATTTAGTCATCAATTACTCTAACATTTTATAACATAAGAATTACTTTTGATTTTAATAGCTTATACTCTTACAGTAAAAAAAATTATGATAGGACAATTGAAATTTGAACGAATAAAGATGCTGACTAGTGAACATTTTTGTTTCTAAGATTCTTCAGTCACAGTAAACATTGCTTAAGAACAGAACTGAGATAATCATCACTTTTTATGGACGATTCATATATATACATAAAAAAAAAAAAAAAATGTTGTAAAAGCTGGGGATGAAATCACACTAGATAAAACTGACGTTTTTTGATTCTGAATAAATATGAGCAATTCTTACAGTGCATATCCCTATTTCTGAATATAAATATGGGATACCATTTAGATAAACAATTGCTTGTTAATAACAAGCAATTCTACGTAATTTACAACATTAAGGCACTTGTATCATGTGATCAGTTAAATAGAAAATTGATATCTGTGAAGATAACAATGCTAACTTTAGAAGAAAACTGTTATTCTGATGGTGTCATTGCTCTTGACTGCCCAGCAACTCTGTTGCTTTAAATGCAGGAACAAGTGATAAGTCACTGAGCGCCCAGTCAGGAATATATTGTGAGTGATCAATTTTTAACTGTCAAATGACAGTAAATTGATCACCCAAATGATCAAATGACAGTGAGAACTTAGATGTGAAAACCGTGTGTAACTGAACATTGTTATAAAGCAGCACAATTCCCAAACTGAGCATGCCATGACTTCTTGTTTTGGATTGAGCAACGCAGTTTAGTTAAGGTCTCACAATATGTCTTGGCATATATCATTTCACCCAAGGCAAAAATCAACAAGCAATAGCCTCTTTCTATCCCAAATCACAGTGCACAACATTTTCCAAGTTGATATTTGCTTTCAATTTCTTGGGAGACGAGACTAGTCCATTTCATGGAAGCTGTTCTGATGCCTTTGTAATGCAAGACACTTGATGTGTTTTTACCAAAAAATAATTAAACTTGAAACCAAATTGCCTTCATTGTTGTATATCATGAGAAAATTCACAGCACTTGCTAAATTGGGCCACATTGTGTTCATTTGTACCGGCCTCTTGAAATGCCCAAACTCATTCTCTCACTATTCCGTCTGTTATAACATTTATTCCTACACACTTCACTAATCTGTTGATGAATTTCAGCTGCTTTCATACCTTTTACATTTTAGAAACGAATTACAGAAGCCAATAGATATAGATACTCAGTAGTGCACATGCATGAACTAGCAACAGCCGCATTGCAGCAGATATAAGTCAAAATGGTAAGCAAGTAATGGCACTTACTGGAAAAACATGTTTTTCAAAAGTTTTCAGTTAGTTTTGCTTTTGCTTACTACTGCTTTCTTTCCCAGAATATCTGTGAGCAGATAATTTTTTTTGAAAATATACAGGTACTTCAATTTACATTCAATACATTATTTTCCAAAGCTACATCATCATCGACTACTATTATTCTATTTTAAATCCCCTTCTAAAATAAAACAAAAGTGTAATCCAAATCATACATAACTACATTCTTTTTTGATGAAAATAATTCTTTGATGTCACCAAATATCACATTCCAAATCCAAGAATTTTAATGTTATTTAAATCTGCAAATTAGACATTTTATTAACCAATAAATTTAAGTTACTTAAAATAACAAAATAGACAAAAATGTGGTACTGGCATTTTATTCGTTAAAGTCTTTTTACAATACAAAGTAAGGTTATATTTGAAATATTTCATCAAAGTGTCGAAAGGAAGAATGATAAGAGATATACTGAAAAATCCTTTCAAACCATAAAATTAAAACGGTAGGTAGCCCGTTAGGGCATAGGTAGGCACCTATAGATAACAGAATACTGAAACAACATGGCCCTACTGGAGGAACTAAGACAGTTAATTATATTAACTATGAAAAAATAGTTTGATTTT
The DNA here is from genome assembly GCA_010016005.3 of Zanna intricata. Taxonomy (NCBI): domain Eukaryota; kingdom Metazoa; phylum Arthropoda; class Insecta; order Hemiptera; family Fulgoridae; genus Zanna; species Zanna intricata. The sequence goes on from JAAAKQ030027535.1 coordinate 6,003, forward strand.
TTAACTTATCATATAACTGAATATAAACTTAAACGAGGAAAAATAAATTGAAAATATGACATTTCATCAATTTCTGGAAGAGGTCCTCCTTTTCTAAAATTGAAAATTCAGAGTATATATTAAAACTAATATTAGAAAAAACAATACAATAAATTGCAACCTTCAATGAAAAGAGAACAACGCGTGGCTTTTTTTTATAGATCATTAACAGTAATTTATTTTTTAACAGGTTTTTTTATTGCGTAATATTATCATAAATTTTTTATTAGCTAGTATAAGTTACGACTACACTGAAGAAACAGTAATTTAATTACAAACTTAAAAATACAACCATAAATGTTGCCAACAAAGCAAGTGAATTCAATAACAAATAAAATATATTGTTCTGTAAACATGCCTTATAGTTTATTTAATAAAGGCTGTTGTATGATCAAGCTTCATTTTAATATATAAATGATAAACCGCTTGTCAGTACATTTGTATATTTACAATTTCAAATTTTGCTTTACCCAGGACAGTCTACGGTTAACTATTATTAAAGCTAGTTTTTATCTTTTTTAAAACTTGTTTATTTAATTATTAAAAATAACCTAAAACAAATAAAACTATGCTGTGTAAACTACCATCTACATCAATCTAGTGCAACAGAATATGTTTGGATTCTATTCAATTTACTTATTACTCTTTCTGATAAATCATAATTATATATTATAAATAAAATCTATCTAAATTTTATGAAATGAATAATAATTGCGGTATGATGATGATAATAATAAAAAAGTTACAGGTGGTTTTATTTTTAATAAGTGTTATTTTTAAATTAATTTAAGATTTCTGCTCTCTGCAATATCTTAATCATATACAATTGTATTATGCGTAAATTAAAGATAATGTTAACCTGTCATAGCACATAGCCATAAATAGAACAATGATAATGGGGGGGGGGGGGAATTATAAATTGAGTCCAAGCTCTGAGTAGTTTTGGTTGTGTATACAAGTATATACACAACACATACTACTGTGTACTTGTACAATTCAAACTATAAAAATGATTTGATATCTATTTAACAATAATGTAATAATGATGTTTTATTAGAGCTGTGCTTTTAATGGCGACTACTACTAACTGACAAATGATCTTTATTTCTTTCCAGACACATTAACTAGACACTGGCTAATTTGTGTAGTTTAAATTGTACAAGTACACCAGAAGATGAAGTTCATTTGTCAGTTAATTGCAGCCATTATTAAATACACAGCCCTAATAAAAGATAATCATTAAAAACAGGTTTTGCCTACTACAGTACAAAGCCACACTGCATTCTCATAACTAGTTCCATAAAAAAACCAGAAAGAAAAAAAAATTAACCCTTACTTACCCTTCTGGTTAACGCATCTCCAAACTTCATCTGCTTCAGCAATTTCTTCTCCTTATCACTAAAGCGATTATCTTGTTCTGCTGTAGTACCCTGCAACAAATTTTCTGATTGAAGGTAACATGATAATAAAATATAATTATTAAATAATATAATGATTCTCAACACAAAAATGAAAAACAACATAAAACATCTATTTAGAAAACACTACACTTTCAATACTAAAAAAAAGTATGTTGGTAATGTACAAGAAAGAAAAGTAAAAGTAGCACATCAATGGAAAAAAATTCACCAAGCATAAGTGATGTTCAACAATTTATCAATGATGTTGATTTGTAAACACATTTCGGTCTACATCATGAAAAAACACATTTACAATACACACAGATATCTTGAGACTGAACATGTTCTTTTATTTACTTGTCTGTAGTGATAATAGACTGGGAAAATCAACACAAGAGACAGTGAAACAAACACTAGAACAGCAGCAATAAAATTTGTGAACTGAAAGTAACAAAGTACAACCCCTTTTTTGATAATGAAATGTGTCCGGACTTTATTTAAGCCAAAATAATGTATAGGTATCCTCAATTTGTTTTTCATATACAATCATTTAATTGATTTACAATCAAAGACATTAAAAATTCATCTAAATCTAATAATAAATGCTTTCACTGTCTAACCTCATTAATTTTGTTTATTTAGTCCAGTCTTTTAAACTTTTAAATTTTAATTTTCTGTTCATCTATAACTACAAATTTATTTTTTAATTTGAGCATTTGTTTACATCTCTAACTGACATCCATGCAGTTAAAAGATGAACAGCAACAGCGCTGAATCAGTTCAATCTCTACTGAACTAGAAATAATTTGAATGGAATCATAGTAATGTTCAACTCAAAATTCCAAATCTTGTGTGTTGGGTAAAGAGGCGGGCAGACAGTGATCCCATGGAACTCTAATCATGGAAGATAAGAAAATAGATGAAGGGGTTATTATTGGCCCAGAGACTGCCTTTGACTGGGGTAGTTCACCTAATTTTAAAACATTCCTGTACAAAATAAAATGTGTATATAATCTTTTCTTTATCCAGAGTTGTGTATTGTATGGTACTGTAAAAACTATTTTTCACGCTACTTAGAAAAAAGAGGTCACTGAAATTAAATCACTTCAAACAACAGAATACCGAATGAAATTATGTATCAAGATGTATGTTCATAAAGATGCAAAATTTCAGGTTAACATAATCGAAAACACACGGTGAAATTTAAAGAAAAACTATGAGAATAGGCCACTGTTGTACTAGTATTTATAAATGCTGCTAGACAGGTAAACAGACAGGTTTGAAAAGAAAATACAACCATCAAAAAACAAGTTGCTGGACAATTGGTTTATTAAACTAAAAATAATTAACTCCTAAATTTTTTTAATGTATTATATACTATAAATTTCATTTTAGCATACCAATTTCAATTTATGAAGACCAATCAATTTATTTTATAAGAGGACAATAAACTGGCTGCAAATTACCTTTGATTACTTTTATTAATAAAACAGAATTTGTATCACTTATGATCTACACCCACTGCTGGATACATATGTGTAAGGCTATACTGAAATTTTCTTTGTAAAAATACAAATATTTGTACTTATTGATTACAAGGCAAAAAGAAATACAGCTAACATTACTTAACTTCAGCAATTTATGGATATCAGTTTCTAAAACAGGTTCAATTCCCTTAAACTTTCAGGGATTATAAAAACTGCTAATAACTTATAATAATTATAATAACTGCTATAATAAACTGCTAAGGATTATAATAACTGATTATAAACTGTTAGGAGATCCAAAGGCAATTAATATAACTGACTCAATAAACTTAACTTTGTAAGAGATTTAAAAATTCACTTAAAGATGTAACTTGAAAATTATTAAACCTCAGTAACACTTACAAATTTTTTAAAAGAGAAGTAGATAAAACATTTCAAGAAACAAATAAGAATTTAACTAAGTTTAGTATGATTTGTTCCTTATGTAATCATGACCAACTTCAAATTAACAATGTGAAAAAATTTCTTAAAATATGTATTCAATAAATGATTAAATTTCTTTTCCCAATATTATGCAATAATCAAACAATATGGATCTATAAATATCACTCTTATTATACACATCTTTCTATCCAAAGTATAGATCATTACTATATATGGAAGAAACATGGCTGAAAATCACATGAAACTACATAATAGATTTGCCTGCTCTTTGGGAAAAACAAAAAAAAAAATTTACTTACATTGTATGATTTCTCTAATCAGCAAGAATAAATCATGCATGTAACAATATTTAATATACTCTAAGACTAGCTTTTTAATCAGGGCTAGATTGACTAACCAACTAAATTTGATAGGGGATATTATTTATTAACTATTTTAATTTTACTCTTTACTCGCAATTTTGTAATGAATACACCAAATCTTGCTTATTTTAATGTCAATCATTAACACATTTATATATTAAATGTTATTATTCCCAAAAATATTAAACTTTATTTTTTTAATTCTAATTAGCTTATCCAATTAATCTTTGAACTCTAATTCATTACCATTTCCACCCAAGCAAAATTTCACTCACACTATCAAGTTTTTAAACAACTGTGGATTTCAACCAATATTATATCTATTAATTTCTTCATTAGTAACATTTTAATGACTTTCATTTACAAATTTCAAATAAAAGTAAAAGACGAACAACAATGATAAAACTTTATGCAGAGCATAGTGCTGACAACTTGCAAGATGACAATATAAATAGCACAAATACTAAAATAAAAAACCACAACTCTAAACTTGTTAAAATAAATCGCACAGTAGAGCAATTAGTTGCCAGCTTTTCATAAAACACTTTATTTGATATGAAGTCTGAAAAAAACACTTTCATTATGGCAAAATGATTTAATAGTAAAACAGAAAGAGGTTATGTCTAACATCAAATATTAATTCAAAGTACTAAAATCTGAAATCGTCAAGACTTTAAAAGAATCAGCTGACATCAAACTTTTGCAAAAAAAAAAACATTCTCACACTTGTACCTCACCCAAGCTGACAGGTTGTTTGTTTAACCTCTGGAACCACCATTAAGGTATATGTCTAAGGATGAGATGAATGAATTGTAGCGTGTGAGAAATGACGTGCCTGACCAGGATTCGAACCCGGGACCTTCTGAAGAAAGGCCAAGATCCTACCACTCGATCTCAGAGACCGGCAAGGGACTATTTGATGGCTTCACATGTGAAAATGGGATTTTCAGAATATTACATTGCAATAATATGGTAGACACCTACACACAATGTTAAATTAGAGATTCACTTCTTAACCAAAAGACCAACAGTTTATGAACCTCAAACAGAAAATATTAAAAAACAAAAAAGAACATTTTACAAATTTTGTATTCTTAAGTCACCACTACACATTAAAAAAAAAAAACAAATTTAAACAGTACAAATTCTGACACAAAGAATAAATTATGACTGTATTAATTTTGAATTTAATAAAAACTGAACTGAAGTTAAAACAACATAAATCCATTGTAAAACCACTTCATATATGAATGGGAATATTATTTGTTCACTGAAATTTGTTGCAAACTTAACCACACAAATTGCATACTAAACATTTGTTAATTAAGAACATATCAAAAGTGCATTACCATAAAAGAAAAAAAAAATAGGTGATTAACAGAAATTATGTCTAATGGTCAAAAACAAATATTTTTATGTCAGGTGACATTATCTAGGAAACAGACAACGATACTGTGAGATCAAAAACATAAAATAATATGAATTGTTTAGTATAGTGGATGCAGCTCTAATTGTTAATTTTCATACTTACAATATACTTCATTTTAATAGAAGAATAACAAAAATCAACCAGAATCGAAATAGAAATGACATTTAATTAAAAACATTAACCATGAGTGAATTTGGTTAGAGAGTCCAAGATCACAGCATTGAAATTATTTTGCCTTAAATTGGTTTAGTACCAACCAAAGCATTAAATTTTTTTCTATCTTCATTAAGAATACTAGATTTTTGGTGGTTCATTCAATATTTATTTTCAACTATGATTGAAAAAATCATATAGAGGACTATACTTAACTTCTAAAAAAAATTCCCCACACTTTGATTTTTATATTTTTCTTTTTGTAATACATTAAAATCATATATCTGGTAAACCAGATGGTTTACCAGTTGGTGGTACGTTCTTGTAGTTCAATAGCTTCTAAGGAATTATTCCTAACATATTATAGAACAATAAAAGATGCCATTAAAATTAAGGATAATTTAATCTACTTCTACTCAGCTTACTGTACCACCACTTTTAATGCTGGGTTGATGTTTTGATGAATAGCAGATTAAACACCACATCAACCTGACTGTAGTACATCAACAGAAAACATAAATATTAATGGGAAGTGCAAAATGACAGAAAAAACAGTACAGAGTACGGCAAGGAACCATTTATATTCATGTTTAGGTCAGTTTTAACAATAAGCAGAACGTCACAAGCACACTTTCATAGAAAACCTCTACGCTATTAAATGCTCTGGCCACTGTCAAATTAAGTAATAACTTATGTAAATGTCAGAAAACAAGTAAATTAAACATATAACCATCAATACAAAATAACTATAATATAATACAAAGAAAGAAATGAGTGGTGGGTCACCTAAATGTACTAGACTAGTACTATAAATTCATGTAATATATTTTATATAATATGTTTATTAAATGAAAAGCATATCACTATGGATGTTTAGTAAATGGGGTTTCTTGAAGCTAATGTAGTACTATCAAACAAAACCATAAAAAGGCTATAATGGTGGGAAAAACATTCAATTTGAATACTGGTGGGTAAAACATTTTTCTGTTTATATATAAAAAAAAAACTTTTTAATTCTTACATATTTTAAGCAAGTGATTCAATCACTTACCAGCATATTATGAATATATACTAATTTTTATAAGATTTAGAATTTGGTAGCCAAAAAACTCTTACAATTGAGTATCAGTGAGATTTAATACCTACATATTTTCAAAATATGGATGCTTGTGAAAATTATTATTAAGAATTTTTCAAAACACTGGTGCTTAAGAAACTTAAGTGAAAAATTCAGAGCTTCAAAGAATTGTAGCTCTAGTTTTCCATTTCAAGTTTGTCTTTTGTTTAAAAAGAAGCTTCTTTTCCAACATTGAACTAGTTTTTTCAAAATTCTGCACAGACTTTAATTGCGTGAGTTGACACAATCAAATTATTCTAGACTAATATTGAAGAAATGTTGAAATCAATTTCCATTATAAAACTATTGCAACTTTTATAAAATTACTAATATATGGTGTTTAACCATCCTACACTCAATTTTAACCAAATGTTATAGAAGGAAGAATCTAACATTATTGAACAAGCCCAAACATTACCAGAAAGGTTTTACAATCACTCATTTCAATGACTCGCCCATTATAAACAATATTTTATCATAGATATTTATAGTTAGTATACATCAAAATGCACAGCCAGCTCCAATCTAATTTGCAAATATATAATTAGTCTTCAGGTTAATTCGTAGTTTTTCCATAAATTATTTTGTATAGTGAAGAAAAAATTTATTCACAATTACATTAATCATGATTGTTTTTTAAATCTCAAGATACAACAAGTGAATAAGGCAGCTAAGCAAGTGACAGATGTAGAAGACATGATAAATGGTGCTACGGATGTAAACAGAATTAAGTGTGAGGCCATCAAAGCTTCTTCAATCAAACATTCTTTTTAATATGCTACAATCATGCAGATGCAACAAGAGCTTCATTTTCACATGTGGATACTATTCAATAAGTTTACATCATATTGAAAAAAATTATATTATATATTAAGATCTAAATTTTTTATTTTGTAAAATTGTACCTAATAGTAGCTTTAAGGTAACTTTATAGAATCCTTTCTTTTGGAAAGTATTTTCAAAATACATTCTTAAATTCAGAGTAATTAATTTTATTTTATTGCAAAAAAATGCTACTTACTATATTTTAAACATCATTTGGATACCAATTGGGGAATTTCAGTAACTTTAGTGCAAATAAAAACTATTAGGTATAAATTTTTACTGGTTAATTTTAATTATCTTGCTGCAAATTTATTAATTAAACCTCAATTTATGTATTAATGTTATTGATCATTAATACCCCAGGGCAGGGATATATGACCTGTCATATATGCCAGTATATTTTATTCATATTACTGTATGAATTAATTCAACAAACTGTATGAAAGAAAAGTCACTCCATGAAAAGTAAATATATATTATATACACTGTGCTAAATTAAGTTTATTTATTGGTAGTATCAGTAAAAGAAAATTATTAACATAAAAAAGTTGCTTTCATTCTCTTAACAACATGTTACATAGTAAAAGTTATATTTCAAATTCTTTGTAAATAAATACAATTAGGGAATCATCTCAGATTTTGATGAAATTTGAAATAGACTTTTTTATGACCTAAGTTATAAATTACAACTGAAATTATTTTTAGAAAACACCTTTCACCTAAGTTACATTTGTCTCTCATAAGTTACACAGTAGTCTACGTAAATCCTAAGTCTAAGTAGTAATCCTAATCCTAGTACCACCACACTTCATTCACATTCATACATATTCTCTGAAGGAATACCTTATGGTGGTTCCAGAGGCTAAACAGAAAGATTGTGTAAGATATATATTGTAATTCCCATTATTTTCTGACTAAATAATTTGGTCAAGTTTGTTAATTAAATTAAGAATGAGATTAGATTAACTTTAAGTTTAAGCTTAGACCCACATTACGTTAAGTGTAATTAACATTATTTACGCAATAAATAACTTCAAGTAAATTTCAATTATGTTGGGACAATTTGAGGGGCCTACTTGGCCTGGAAGGACGCATGCGCGTGTGCGCGCACACACACACAGGGAACACTGGTAGAATTCATGCTCCAAAGCAGGGCAAACTGGAGCAGTGTTGCGTCTCTTGCCAGGAGGATCATCTCTACGAAGGTGTGTGAGGCCGCTCAATGGAATGAAGATTGACAATAGACTGAGGATGGCGGCGTAGTGTTAGCACAGGTGATTCGTTCTGTGCTTGATCTATGAATACTAGTTGATTGTTATAAACATGGAAAATTTAATTACTTGATTTAAAATTGTATATTAATGTATCTATGTTCTATTATTGTAATTGATTATTGTGTATTTGATAGTCATTGTTGTTGTAAACGTGTAGATATTCGACTGATTAATGATTGAATGGTATATACTCATATAATTATGTACCACTGTATTGTTTTTCTCGATTGATGCAAACATGAAGATTAATTGATTGCTGATTTAAAACTGTATGTATTAATTTACCTATGTACTCTTGTTGTGTGTGTAAGTATCTGGTAATAATTGCTGTAATGTGTTGCTAATATTTGATTATTGACTGAATTGTACATCCTGATGTAATTATATAACCCTGTACTGTTTCTCTTGATTACTAACAAGTAATTTTATAATTTGATGTGTATATATATATGTATATGTTGTAATGTACATAGTTTGATTGATACGATGCACAAAATGGCCAATTAAATGCCAATGGAGGACTAATTAACAGGTAGAAATTCTGCAAGGACGACTAAAGACTACAAACGGGGACAGGGCAGATTAAATTAGTATAATAAAGAAAAAAAAAAAAAGAGGGTAGTAGGCATAAGTTAGGCTTAGGTTAGATTTTAGTGAGGAAAAAAATTAAGGAATATAAGCAAGAGAGCACCAAGAGGAAGTTAGAATTAAGATTTAGGGTAGTTAGAGGGTGTAACAGCATATTACGGCAAATTAAAAAATAAGATTATAAATAAATAAAAGGGAACATAAACGGGACGAAACGTGGCGATGATTAGGGCATGGGAGGCAGCCTGATTGCAGAGGATGCCTTGGTCCAAGACACAAGCAAAAGTGTACTGGGTCGGGGTACTTCCAATGAAGCATTCGGGCCCCTCTTAGGTTTGAAAGGTCATGAACGGGTGGGGGAGGAGCACTCGCGCATTTAATGCGCGAGTGCATATGTTTAATGTTAATGTTTAACATATGCTAATGTTTTAGTGGGCAAGAGCCCCACACTACCATCTGTGCAGGCAGGTGGTAGAGCTGCTACAACTCAAAAAAATTGAGTTATGTTAATGTTTTTAAGATTATTTTAGGCGAGGTGGGTAATAATTCAGCATATTACACTTTGTACATCAATATAACCTAATTTTCATGCTCAATAATCCCATATCTAATTAATGTTAAATTGGCAGATTGTTAAGCTGAGCTCATAATTATATACAATAACTGAAATATTTAGTCTGAAAATAATGTATTTTACACTTATACAGTGCTCAATTACACAACTTTTGGTGACTGGAATGGGTACATCAAGGAACATAATTCAGAGGAAAGGCGCAAAATGAATAATTTTAATTGCAACAAATAACTTAGGTGCCAAATAAGGTATTTCAAATTTCATCAAAATCAGAGGAGGAGAGTCCCAAACTGTACATAATTACCAAATAGTTATTTTTAATGTAATTAAAATAAAAGTACTTATTTTATAACTAAGTAGAATATGGTTATAATTAACTTTTCTTATGTCGGCTATTATAGCCATGTGCAGTTATGTCAAATTATATATATTTTTAATCAGAAAACTACAATTTTAAATTTTTACAACATTTTTTACTAGGAAATGAAATTAAAATGAATTAATGAGAAACTGCTCATTTATATGTAACTAACTATATAGGAGGTTCAATATCATCTGCAATAGGTTTTTGAACATCACCTATAAATATATGATTATTTGATATTATAAATGAAACACCAAGCACTGACTATCAATTTTCTATAGACAATATTGAATGGAAAGGGAGAGAAAGAAAATTTCCTTTTACTATCAATTAAAACACTTTTAAACTAATATCTTAAAATGTTGTTTAAAAGCTGTGAATTTGTAAACTGAATTCTGACATATAATTCACTGGACCAACTTATCTTCATTAATGGACATATATTTTACTTTTTGAATATTTATACAAGAAGGCCTAGAGAAATAAGTTTAACTAACTAAAACAACTTACAGTATAATACTTAGAAAGTGAATTTTTTAAGTGACGGTTAACAATATTGCAATATTGTCTTGTTAATAATAAGTAATCAAAATTGTAATTGCTAATATTCATTGGCATATTTTTCATTTACTTCAACTGGTATGGCTACTTGGCATAGGCTATCCCTCATATCAAATAAAATATTAATGAGTCATTTAAGTTTCCAGTATTGCAACTCATCGTTATAAAACATAATACAAACACTTTTTAATTGAATACTACAATGCAATTCCTAATTCTGTTTATTAGAGCAAGCAATTGAGACAAATTTTGGCAAATCTGTGCAAGCAATAAAAATAGCTCGTACAAAATTTTAATCTATGCAAAATAGTAATGTGATAAAAGGGATATGTACAAAAAAAAAGCAGATATCATTATGATCTTTCCTTCCAAATTTTTTTTAAATTTTAGCATCACTATTTAATTCGGAGAAAAAAAAATCTGAAAATCTGAAACCTGGTACTTTTACAGTATCATGCAGCAGATATATTATTGATTTGCTAAGTACTGATCTGTATATAAACAAACAACCTGATCTGAAAAATAGTAACAGGAGCTGGGAAAATTTAATTGATTACCTAATTATAACCCAATCACATATACATCAAATAGCTATTGGCATAGAATAAATCTTCATGGAACAGACAGATCACCCTCTATAGCAGTTATGTCAAAGATATGGCCTGCGAGCCGCATCCGGCCCCCAGGCCGTATCAATACGGCCCACAATCGCAATGTGTCACAGAAAGAAGAATCATGTTTTTTAGAGCTTTTAGACTTCACTCGATTCCTCTACAG
>JAAAKQ030027546.1:0-10063 GCA_010016005.3 Zanna intricata
AGAAGTGTGGTTAATTGAAACCCAACCATCAAAGAACACCGGTATCCACGATCTAGTATTCAAATCCATATAAAAATTTTACAAAATTTTTCAAATAAATTGATTTTAGTGTTATTTTCTGCCCTTCCTAGCATTATCACCTTAACATTCATAGTTAATATGTTACAGAGTACCTCCATTCTCAAAACAACTTTTAGCATCCTAGCGTAAAATAACACTCAAATTAATTAAAATAATCCTATCAAAAATATAAAATGTTATGAAAATTTTATGTCAAAAAAAGAAAATTTTATGTCAAATATATATATTTTTTTCCAGCAAATTACAGAATAAAGTAAATATTCTTACCTTTACTTTTTATGTCATCAAAATGTTTTCAGGCCTAAGCCCATTTTCAGTGATGTTTATTTATTTTTTATTCTTATTATTATTATTTTTTTAATTAAAATTCCTTTTTATCTAAATTTACACAATTAAACTATTTATTGGTCAAACTATAAACATTTTTTAAATTTATACAACAAATATTTGTTCTGTCAAGAAATCAAATACATGCTCTGCATGTTTTTCAAAGACATGCATGCTGAACAAATATATGTTCTATAGATTAAAATTTTTTTTTGTGTTTTGATCAGTAAGTAGTTTAATTGTATAAATGTAGATAAAAGGGAATTTTAATAAAACATAAATAAATAAATATCACTAAAGGTGGGCTTAGGCCCATAAATGTTTTGATGACATAAAAAAGTAAAGATAAGAATGAAGAATGTTTCCTTTATTCTGTACTTTGTGGAATGGCTAAAATATATATATATATATATATATAGAGAGAGAGAGAGAGAGAGTTATGAAGTACAAGAAGGTTAATTTAAATAAATTAATATATACATAAATTTATGAACTTGAGAAAACAAATTTTTTTTAAATTTATAATTTCATTGAATCCAATGATTGGTAGAATAATTTTGTATAGTTCTAATTTTAAAATATATTCATTTAACAAAAAGCTATTTTATTTACTTAATATTTTTGTTAAATCAATTTTTTTCTTCATCTGATATTAAAACTTACAGGTGTTTTTAAGTTAATTTGTTTAGTCTTATATTGTATTTATAGCTAGTGTTTGCACAGTTAATAATTAAAATAGATGGAATAAATTACTGTAACATTGTTGCTTTCATAGTTTAAAATTGTTTGTTACATAAATGTTCTCAAAGCTCATGTGCAGTTTTGATACAAATATAAATAAAGATACTAGTAAGAAACATATTTTGCTGACGTCATTTATAAAACAGTATGTGATGTCATAAGCATATTTTCATATATGATGTCATGAAGTAAACCGCTTTATGATACTTGTTTTATGTAGGTTAACATCTTTTTTCTTATATCCACATTCTTGAATGCATTATACACTGATAATAATTTAATTATAGTTATAAATAATTGTGGTTTCTTATATCTATACCACCCATAGCTATTAAACAGTATCACAAACTATATTTGGTATTATTATTTTGTTATAATATTTGTTATAATTTTTGTTTTTTTTCTTATATAAAATTATATAACTGTTAAAATAGTTTAGTTGGATAATGTTATTCAGTTTTTCTTATTATCAGTTACCTGGAAGTTTGATACATTTCTCTTCCTTTTTTTTTCTGTTATGCATTTAACATAACATTTCAAGTTATTTAACCATTAACTATTTACATAATGCATTTTAGTTTATATTTCCTAACAGTCTTAATCTTCTGTAGTTCCTTACATTACTAAATTTTCTAACCCTGGTTGCTTTAATGTATATCTATCCACTTATTTCTTATTTTAAGAATACTCAACATCCTTCTTTTTTCTTCATGTTTGAATTTTTCATTTTGAATGGACAAATAATTTAGTAGTAACATATAAACTAATTCTTTGTTTATATTTAATAATTTTTTCCCATTGCCGATTTAAAAAAAAAGAAAAAAAAAAAAAAAGTATTTTTGTTATAAAATCAAATCATGTTGTTACTGTTTGGCAAACTGGAAGCATTTCTGTGTTTCATCTGGAAACTGCTCTGGATTTCAATCCTGCTAAGATTGGCCTTTTTTTTTAAGCTGCAAAATATCATATCATAAGAAAAGTTACTGGAGTAACTAGATATTTACTTATTATTACTTATTGAATATACAGACGGTTCTTTATAATCCGACATTCTTTAGTCTGACATCTACAATAAATCAACACTTTTTCCAACTGTTTATTATTTCATAAAATTAATTTTTTTTTTTTTACTACTGAAGTTAAAAATCCTGTTAGTAATTGTATTTTAAATGTCAGATACACTCCCTTCCCATCAGAGGTTTGACTTAAAAGAATAACAACTTGAAGCTGAAAATGACTTAAGTTTTCTTCTTTCTTAATGTTAATAATGCTGTTAAAAACGTATAAATGCATTTAGTGTGTGTAAAACAGTTATGTCTTGTTACCAATTTTATTATTACTCAAGTACACATTTTAAAACTTTCTTCAATAAAAAATTATGATTCATTTTAAATATTTGTTTGCAAAACTGTGTTTTGTAAACTTTTTATCTTGTCTGTGTATATGTTATATTACACAATAATTACAGTACTTTTCATTCTGTATACAGACTGCAAAATGCATACATTTATAAACACTTGCCCTTGACAACTCTCTACTGCATAGTTCTCAGTGTAGATGTGCGTGTATGTTGTGTATTTAACTTTATAACATTATTTCTCCCTATGAGATCTACAGTTGGGAAAAATTTCTGCAATTGGGGTTTGTATAAATCCCAAAATAACTTTTTTCAGCTGTTAAGTACAGATAATTTACATATTGCATTGGTTGCTAATAGAAGTGATTCATTCATTTTTTTTTGAAGAAGGCAACAGAAAATTTTTTAAATTTTGTGAAAATTATTTGATATAAGGGCATTTATAACGTAATATTATTTCTCCTTGTGAGAACTGCTGTTTAAAGAGATTTCTGCAATTGGGGGAGGGAGGTCAGGATAAAATCCTAAAGAAATTATTTTTTTGTTATTAAGTAGAGACAATGTACACATTGCATTCTTTTTGATCAAGACTTTTAACATGTACCATATTTTTTTTGTGATATTGGTAAAATGAGTGATGAACAAATGTCAGATATTTGCTGTAAATAGGATCTAGTCTTACAGTAATGAGAAACCAACATGTTACATGTGAATGGAGATTGATAGACTAGAAATAATTGTTTAGGAGAAAAATTAATCTGGTTAAAAAAGTTGTAGTAAAGCGGTTTGGCCCTGTGATGTAAATCAGTGAATTGAGAAGAGTTTTGCAGGTAAATAGAATCTGTTCAAAAGAGAACAATATATTGAAGTGTCCTTCATTTCAATTTATGTTTGTGCTTATTTTTAAAGTTATTTCTGTTGGTTGAAATAGACAAAAGACATTCAAGATGATATATAAATGCTGGATAGGTGAGGGTGGGAGGAGTGTTTGAGTTGCACCTGAATAATGGAATGGATAAAGAGGTCAGCCATTTCAGATGAAGCTGGATAATATTTGAGGGAGCCAAAAGCCCTTCAATCTCCCCTTGCTTTGCTTGTTATTTTTTTTTTTGAGGTAGCAAGTGCCATCTGCCATCATTGTGTGTTTTATAAGGATGTTTCAAGATGTTCAGTGAAATATTGTTGAATAAAAACTAAATGAGAGATGTTTTAAGTAATGCTATATATACACCAAGATATACTTCATCAATAAATATACTAAACAGTATGAGTATATCTTTTTACTTATACATTTTTTTGTTGAAGTTAAACTACCTTATAACTCATCAATAGATACGATTTTGAGATCAAATTGAACTAGTTCCATGACAGTGTTATTAACTAAATCCCAATGGCCAAATTAAATTACTAACACCTTCTTTTTTTGTCTTCAGTCAGTGGATGCAACTCCCCAAGATTCCCTATTTAGTGCTAGTAATTTAATTTTGGAATACCCCCTGTATCCTTCATACCTAACAATTTTTTTACATATTCCAACTGTTGCCTGCCTGCATAATTTTTCCCATCTACCTCTCCCTCTAATATCAAAGCGACTATTCCCGGATGCCTTAAGATGTGGTCTATAAGTCGTCTGTCTCCTCTTTTAGCTGTATTTTTCCAATTGCTTCTCCCAAGTTCTTCATCAGTTTGCCGCAATACTCTTCATTTGTCACTTTATCCACTCATCTGAGTTTTACATTCCTGTTTAGCACCACATTTCAAAAGCTTCTAATCTCTTTCTTCTCAGCTATTCCGATAGTCCAAGTTTCACTAACATATAAAGCTATGTTTCAAACATATACTTTAAAAGATTTTTTCCTGATGTTTAAATTAATTTTTTACTGACAAATTATATTTCTGACTGAATACTCGTTTCGCCTGTGCTATTCAGCATTTCATTTTTTGTTACTCTTATTAAATAAATTTGTTACTTATTATTGTTTATTATTATACTCTATATTTACTCTGTACTTTATATTACTCATTATTATTAAATAAATTTGTTATTTTGTTACTCTTATTAAATAAATTTACAAGTTCAAAGATCATAATAAAAATAGTTTGTATTATAAACGAAATAAAGACTTTTATTTATTTGAATGAACCAGCGAATAATAAAATATTTAGAATAATTAAATATAACTGAGGTATTGAATCAAGACAGCATATTATTCGGCATTGAGTATGGCTTCATCGCATCTTACACCGTGATCTTCAATTCCATCCGTACAAAATAATGATTGTCCAGCAACTAACTGAAAGGGATTTTGTGCAACGCAAAGAATTTTGTGATAAAATAGTATGATTTGCCATTCATATGGAAGATCCAAACGCCCTAATAAAGATGAGTGACGAAGCCCATTTTCATATGGATGACTATGTTATGTTATTGGTATTCTTTCTTTTTCTGTTTAGCCTCTGGAACTATCGTAAGGTATTGCTTCAGAGGATGAATGAGGATGATATGTATAAATGTGAATGAAGAGTAGTCTTGTACAGTCTCAGGTTGACCACTTCTGAGAAGTGTGGTTAATTGAAACTTAACCCCCAAAGAACACCGGTATCCACAATCTAGTATTCAAATCTGTATAAAAATAACTACCTTTCCTAGGATTTGAACTTTAGAACTCTCGATTTCAAAATCAGCTGATTTGTGATGTCGCGTTAACCACTAGAGCAGCTATGTTATTGGTACTGGGCATTGGAAAACCCACGTGAACTATACCAAAAGCCTCTCCACAGCTCAAAAGTAACATCCGAACCCCACAGGGTGAGGACACCCACCTTGTGACAATCACACACCTCTTCTGTTCATATTCCTGATGGGCTTTACCGGAGGTCGCCTATGGACCATCTGATTGATTACATCTCAGTCACCAGCCAAGCCTCGGTCGGGATGCTACCGATTCAAATGCTCTAGTAGACATTTACATCGGTGATTTTTAACTCAGCTGTTGTCTTTGCTGTAGGCTTCTATCGACCTACACCTAATCACCTTCTAAACTAACTAACCGCATTCGCGGAAGTACGAAACCCGCGCATCCACTTTTAATACTAGCTCTTGTTGCTGTAAATGTTCCGACCATCGTTTATTACACGAGGCAGTGCACTACTAAATTCATCACCCAAAAAATGTTGATCATAACGAGATTTAGGCTTATTTTTATCACTTTGGAACAAAATACTCCTGGTTCACATAGGGAGTCGAGGACAAACTTCTCATTTCAAACTCCCACGTGACATTTTTTTTTTCGCCACATTCTCCAGCCTGACATCGGCATATAATATTGAAATCTATATCATCTAAAAATACATCTGAGATTCGATGCCAAAACGCCTATTTACACTCAGCCTCATGTCGGTGACAGTCAAAGGACGTGGTTCACATAGTCATCAATCTAAATTCAGGGAAAGATCCGAATCCAACAAATGAAACCTAGCCAATCTTTCCCGAAAAGTACCTTGCTTGGAAAGGAATCGTGTATGCCGACTGAGGGAAACTCACCTAATCGCTCGCAAACCTGTCACATTTGGGAAGATAACATGCATATATCGACCAGTAGAGGATTCATTCCTTCGGTCTGCCAGATAACAAAAGGTTGGTCTTCCACAAATGCTTAGAGGTAAGAATATTAATGTTATACGCTGCACCCAGCACCCAGATGGGTGCAGTGTATAAAATCATGGCCTCACAATCATCTTTATAAAGGATCCTTATGGTACGGAAATTCAACCCTCAATCAAGATAGATGACACTATGAATTTGAAAAAAGCATCAATCGCCTTCTTTGCAATATGTAATATCTTCTTTTTGAGTGACTTTTGTCTCATGTTAGTTCACTTTCAACTATTTTATTTATGATATACAATAGATTATAAATAAATATTTATTTATTTTTAAATCACTATATGTATATGAAATTAAATAAGGTTTTATTGTAGTGATGAAACATTGCAACACTGTTTGTTATCAGTTACTAATAATAATTTATCACATTTTTTGTTATAAAATTGTTGTGAATTAAATAATATAGCTATATTATTAAAATTTTGACTAATTAATAATCGTAATATTAATTTGTGGGTATGTGAAAGTAACTTATGATTGGACTGTTTCTGTGAAAGCTTATGATGTGAATTGTAATGTAAGACATTTAGTCTGTGTCACTTAAAATTCTACACCATATTACTTTACCAGTTTATCATATAAAATAGAGAAACTATATAGACCCATTAATACAAAACTATACTTAATCCAAATATGTTACTATAAATTTTGAGTTCTGTAATATGGAATAAAAAGGCCTTCTCTGTTTTTCCATGTGCGTGCGCGTGTGTGTATATGTGTGCGCGCGTGCGTGCGATATCTTCCATCTCTTTCCCTTCCTTTGTGACACACGCACTCGCACTTGTGTGTGTCAGATGGGAGGGGAAGAGAGTACAGTGCAATCTTTATGGTTTTAAATTTATTAGTATCATTATAACTAATTAATAGTTTGATAAGATATGTGTCTTTATATTAAAATATGTGTTTTATCCATTTAAGATAACTCTTATGGTACATTATTCATTTTAGACTATTTTTAATATTGAGTATATATTTAAATAATATATTATTTTGTAACAAAATACTATTTTTTCATTATCATATCGGATGTGAAATATCAAAACCCTTCACACAGCCCCATCACATTGGCCCCTTGTTCAAACTTTATATTTTTTTAGCTGTTAAGATGTGATAAGTTTTTTTTAATTATTGTAAGTGGGATTCTTAATTTATGGGCTGATTTTTTTTTTATTCTTCATTATTAATATGTTAAGTGCAATGAAAAGATCTGCATGACTCTGTGATACAGTAATGTTATCTTTATCTATCATTTGGTCTAAATTCTGATAAAGAAAGCTGGATATTCCTAAAATTTACCTACCTTTAAATCAAATTCACTTTTATCAACAAATCCAGTATTTTTAAAAACAAACTTATAAGTACTTTTGGAATAAAAATATTTATTTTTCTTTCTAAATACACAGATTTGCACAATATGTCAAAAAGAAAGTCTTTTTACATATAAATTCATTACTTTTATATATGCTTTTATTTTCTTCATCTTCATCAATTGCTTAATATAATTATGAAAGCGAAATAGAACTATGTAATCAAAATTAAGTAGTTCATGGGAATATGAGTAGGGTAGTGAGAAAGTATCTAATTTTAGCTCATTTTAATCAGGGTTGTTTGTCGTTCTTGTTTATCAGAGCCTTCATCTTAAGAGGATTGCAGTTAGTGTCCCTAAGAAATGAGCTGATATCAGCGTTTTCTACTAACTATATATAAGCTTTATATCATACCTATGTTATCAACTACTTAAAATTACCATAAAAACAATAAAACTTGCTTAAAATGTACATATTGTTTAAAACATAATAAAATACTTTTCTCTGGTTTAACAGATTGTTTCATTTAAGTACAAACTTGTGTGCAGTTAATGAGCAGGTGATGGGGCAGAAATATAACTAATAATGCATAATGCAGATTATAATCTGCAAATTCACTGAAAGTAATCACTATGGATAATAAACACATTGTACAGTTAATTAGTAGCCAAAACTCAGTTTAAAAGTAAGTTGTACTTGTATGTACATTTAACCTAAAAATTTATTCTGATTTCATTAAAGAGTTAATTTTTTTTTTATACAAGTGGTTGCTGAATCTTAATGCAGAGTCACTCATAACTTGGAAATGATTAAATATAGTCAAATGAACAAATGTGGTGTAAAAGTACATTTTTTTGCTACAAAATTTATTTATTTTTTCCAATGTAGTTCACCATTTTTAGCAAAACATTTCTCCCAGTGGTGAACTAGTTTTCTCATTCCATTGTTGAAGAATGCTGGCGGTCTTTCCTTGATCTACAAGCTCATTGTATCCTTAGTTCATTATGTATAGAGGAATTAATATCCTTCATTTCCCTGTTTTATTGTGGAAAGAAGTTGCAACTAATTGCAGGGCATCAGATATTGTTAGTATAGAGGATGTTGGGGCTGGTTCAAATATCAACTTCACTTGAGGCCGGTGGTTGCATGTGTTGTGTCTAGCTGAGTATTATCATGTTTCGGAATTATTGGTTTCATTGTCGATCATTTGTATCGTGTTTAGTTTTTTAACAACTACATGTATCGCATAGAATTTACAGTACTCAGCTTGGATCAATTCATCCATCTCCTTTTTTCACATAAACTGATTGACTTCTGTAGGGTTCATCCTTAATATTCACTTCTGACTAATTTCTGTTGGACTAAATTTTATTATCTACTTACAGAGCTTTGATGAAAGTTTCATCACCATAAATAGCTTTTAGACAATATCATTAGCATTTAATTTTTTCACTGTTAAAATTTTAGTCATTATACAGTGTTTTAGACACATTCACTTTCAGACATATTCAACTTGATAGTAATGATGACTGACAAGAAATGAGAAGGCATGATAAAAGAAGTTTTGGAATGTCAGGAGATAGGGGAATAAAATCTTTGCAAATATGCTGATTTTGAAGACAACAGTTCTAAGGTTCAATTCCTAGTAAAGAGTTACTTTTATACAGATTTGAATAATAGAACGTGGATACTGAAGTTCTTTGGTGGTTGGATTTCAATTAACCACAGATCTCAGAAATGATCGACCTGAGACTATACAAGACTACAGTTTATTTTAATCATACATATCATCCTCATTCATTCTCTGAAGTAATACCTTACAGTAGTTCCATAGGCTAAACAAAAAAAAAAAGAGAAAAGAGAGGGGAATAAAATCTACAAGTTGGCGACATCTATTCCTTTGTGAGACATTTTGTTCTCCCGTTTGTTAAAGTATGCATTACAGGAATAAAAATTTAGTATTTACCTTTATTAAGAATTGGAATTCCATTTAATTACAATTACCAGGTGGGATTAAAAATAATTTTTCCCAATAATTAACTTGAAGAAAATACTATGCTGAAAATTCTTTAGAATGAAGAAAATCGTAAGGTATCCAATCACATGAAATCATTGGTAGGGGAGAGTTAAAGAATCTTACATGGAATTCGTCATGCTTATTATTTTTCCACCATAATTGAAGAGTAAAAACTTGTTCTTGTTTTACGTATCTATAAACAATTATTCTTAATAAAAATACAAAAATAAATTGAACAGGGATTGATAAGTAATTATATCTCCTGATCATTACCAGCTGCAAAAACAATTTCTTTCATATAATTCTTTACTATATAGTATTTTAGAATTTAAATCTGGATGCATGTAATCTGTTTTTATTATTGTTGTAAATAGTAATAATAGTTATATTATCTCAGTGAATATGATCCAGGGATGTGCAATGGATAATTAATGTTGAGTCATTCAAGATATTGTAATTTTTGATGACAAGAGTGAGTTATTGTTCACTTGGATGTATTAAATCTCACCGATGTAAAAATAAGGAATGAAATAAAGAAAACCTTGACTTTTAAAGTGATTTTGATA
>JAAAKQ030027568.1:0-17394 GCA_010016005.3 Zanna intricata
GCCATTCTGGCAGCTTCGTCTGCTCTTTCATTACCTGTAATACCAGCATGCCCAGGAGTCCATACAAAGACACATCGTTGTCCTCATTAAGCGCTTGTCCTAATCGCTTGTCCTAATTAAGTATTAATCTGAATAACTTTCAATTAAAAATTTATTAATTTTAATTTAAAAATAACTTTTAAAAATTAATTTCCTCATTAATTATATTAACCATCGATTATTATTATTATTATTATTATTATTATTATTATTATTATTAACACAACAATGCTGTTTATAAATACATGCATTGGATTTTATTTTGCTTTATAACAAATTCTACAGGTTTTACACCACCGTTTAAGGTAGATAGAATAGATATTAGCAGGTAGTATACTGTTCCATGCATGATTGGTATCGATCGTCAGGTTGTAACGCGGGACCAGTATACAGATTTTGGATTCCGATAATATATTTTATTATTATTATTAATTCACCTCATAATATAAAAAGCTTGTGCCGAAGTAATATGAAATAGACATTCTGTAGCGTATGAAAAAATCACATCCCTGACCGGGATTCGATCCCGACCTCCGCATGAATGTTCGAGATGCTTTTAATCCATTACAGATATTATTTTAATACAATAAATTAAAGAACATTTTAATGTTGTATACAAAAAGATAAGTTTTATAATCAAATACTATCCAGATAATAAGAGTTCATCCCTACTGTTTCGAATAGCTGCAAAGAAGACTAAATTACAAAAGGAGTTTAAATATGATGTTGCCAATACGGTTTCTAATTCTGGTAAAATAATTAAGTTTTTATTTTAGGGCCTCTTGATTTTATTAGAACCAGTAAACCGTTACCAGGTATAACTGGTCTTATTTTATATTATATTTATTTATAGAGTTTATATGATATTTGGATGTTATTATAATTATCAATAAAAAAAAAGCTTAAGAAGAACACCACCAACAATTTATCATCAAACTATAAAAGTAAATAAATACTATTGCATGCACGGTACAGTTAATTTAAAAGTAAAATTTGTTAGCTGTTAGAAATACATTACTATTCATTAAGTTCAAGGTCAAGTATTTTCTTATCGCTTCATTTTCTTAACAGCATCATTTTTATTACGGCATTAACGAGCAAAATAATATCATATAATTATTGTTCTTATTACTATATATTTGTGTATGTGTGCACGCGCGCACGCGTTTTTGTTGACAATAATGAATAAATTTCTAGTTATTTCAAGTTTTCATAAGAAAAAATTAACAAAAATTCATAATTTTATTAATTATGAGATATATGCAACCTTTTTCTTTCTTTTTTTTTTTTTTTAAGAACACAAGGAAATAAAATAACCCTTAAAAGGATATAAAAAAAAAGTTAATATATTACTAAATATAACGGAACTTCTATATTTATCAATAAAATTCTAAAAATAAATCAAAACAAATTGCTTTAAAAATATATAAATAAATTTAAAAAAAAAAGAAAGAAGACGCATTATGTTACTAATGCCAAAATAGTTGAAGGTGAGCCAGCTCAGGTGATGTGAGAAAAAAAACAGTGTTACCAATCTCTGGGATAAACAAAGCAAAAAACAACTATATTACTAGAATAAAATAAATGTTTAATAATTTTTTTATTTGCTTACATTTCTTGAAATTTAAATTTTGTAAATTGATTAAAAGAAGATATAGATAGAAGAAATAGTTTAACAATAATTATTTTATAATTAATCATAAATTTAAACAAACATTTACATAGTACAGAGGTCAAAATGACGTGAGTATATTTTTATAAATAATATCAAAAGAAGGTCGTTTAAAAAAATATATATATATATATATTAAAAATTACCTGTGACAAGTTTATAATAGTTACAGAACATTTAAATCAAATACTTCAGTGATGAGTAATATGTAAGGACAAGAATTTTTTTGCGTACGTAAATATTCATCATTAACTTCTTATTTTTTTCTGCAGTAGAAATACAAAACGGGAGATAATTGTTCTTTTTTAAAAGAAAAAACCGAGGTTAACTCATACAAAACTGACGTACAAAAAAAAACCACGAGTTTAAACCTATACGCTGTAGAATTAGATATTTATTATATGGGCGATTTTTTCATTTTTTCATTTGCATATTAAATATAATTTTTTCAACATTTTAAGGAAGACAATTACCTTAGATTCAAATTTTATCGGAGGTGAAAGGAGAAAAAATTCATATAAACGTTACTTAACATCTAATGGCTCCAATAAAGATTGTAAATTCAAATATTATATTCACATCGAAGTATTTTATACAAAACCAGTAATTATGAAAACAATCATTAGTATTACAAAATGTAATTTTTTAAATAATAATGACTGTCTTTTGCTGTAAATGTGGGCAAAATGAGAATAAAAATGACCAGCTTCTGAATCCTAACTGACGTAAAGCTGAACGATAGCAAATTAATATGTATATTGCCGGCCTCCGTGGCGCGAGTGGTAACGTTTCGGCCTTTCATCTGGAGGTCCCAGGTTCGAATCCCGGTCAGGCATGGCATTTTCATACACGCTACCAGTCATTTAGCTCATCCTCTGAACCAATACCTAACAGTGGTTCCGGAGGTTTAAAAAATAAATATGTGTAAACCAAAGTATAGAGCTATCAAAAAAGAAGAAAAAAAATTTTAAAGAGAAATATATATTATAATTTTTTAAAAACTGTATTATAATTTAAAATAATTACAAAACTATTCTCAAATGTTAATCTGTTGAAATTACAGGCTTGTAGTATAATCCTTTTCATTAAACCACGCGTTATTATATTTTTAATTGAATATTTTTTTATACATTACTGGAATTGTGTTATTTTTTTAATAAATTTTACTGGTTTAATTGTAAACCATTACAGATCGTTTGCCGTTACATTTATTTAGTTAAGAAAACAAATAAATAATAAATAAAGTTGAAATAATTATAATGATAATTTTCACTTTCATCACTGGGGAAAGGAAAACTTTTAACTTTTATGAAAATGTCAAAAAATTTAAACAACAATTTCACCAGCAGTCGTTAAGACTTAGAACGGTGATTCTTATTCCATTTCAGACGTAATTATTTCTTGTTTTATCATTTCTTATCTCAGAATAGATAAGTCAAAAAAATAAAATTAATACGACAAAACTGAGCAACTTTTATTTATTATACACTTAAAAGATGAGTTTTTAAATAGATTTACAACTAAAAATTCAAACAAATAAGATATTAAATAATATTTATACAAATAATTTTTCAGAAATTTTAACAGGAGATAAAAAATACATACGGCACTCAAAGGAGGATGTGGATTCTTTAATTTCATGAAAGAATTACTGTTAAAAGAAGGAACTACTGATATTGTGTGTTTCAAGACAAGATTATCCGTCGCAAAATATTTCTCAATTAACATATTAACAAACATATATAAGAATTAAAAAACCTGCGATAAACAATTAGTTATACAAAATGTTCATTAAGGAAATATTCCACTTATATATATATATATATATATATATATATATTTAAATTAAGAAACTGATGTATTAATTCATTAAAGATTATTATTCTGTAATTAATTATTATAAAATTGTATAATTATAAATATAAGCATACAAGCAAATAAGCATTTTTTTTTTTTTTTAGGGAATTTTATTTGCTTGTGTATTTATAATTGTAAGTATAATTATATATATAAGTAATTTTTTTAGTTAAAAATTATTAGTGTATAATTCATTAAAGAATACACCATTCCAGTTATCTCTCTACTAACCTATATTACTTTCAATCTAAATTTGTTATTTTTATATAACTTTTTCATTAAAAATATATTTAGAATTAATAAAAGTAAATTTACAATTTTTTCTAAAACTCGTTAGTAAAATATACACAGTTTACTCTAAAACCAAAACGTTTCCAGCATGACTTTTCCGTGTCTTATTAAAACACCGTACGTACAAACACCAAAACTAATCTCGTTATTAACCAAAGCAACATTAAAAAAAGTATAATTCATATGTATCTTCACAAAAATATATATTTATTATATATATTATTTATAATATACAATATATTATATATTATAATTATTATATAATATTATATATATATATATATATGATATATATTTATTTTAAAATAATATATACGTCAAAAATATTAAGAAGCATCTTCAAAAAAGTTATGCTTATCTAATCAATATTTATTGAGAAATTATTACAGGATTTCAGAATGTCATTTTTGTATATAAAAAATATCTAAAACAGTTATTAACTTCTTAATAAACATAATTCATGCAAAAAATTCAGCAAACAAAAACAACACAGATTTCTTCTTCTTCTTCTTCTTCTTTTATTAATTTATGTAGTGTCATTTTCAATTAGTTTTATGAAATATGTTTAATTTCGGTATGTTTGTTAAAATAATAATAGAAATTAAACCACAATGATAATATTCTGTTCAGTTTCGCGAGAGATTTTTTTTTTTTGTTTCACCTCCGGAACCACCGTTAGGTTATATCTTCAGAGGATGAGATGAACGAATTGTAGCTTGTGTGAAAAATGCCATGCCTGACCGGGATTCGAACCCGGGACCTCCGGATGAAAAAGCCGAGACGCTACCACTCGGCTACGAAGGCCGGCTTCGCGAGAGATAATCTTGTATTAAACACTTCATACAAGATAACCTCCGATTTTGTGCACTAATTATTTAAGCTGCAGCTTCTACGTAGGAAATTTCCTTTGATGGTCCATTATTAAGTTATTTTTTTGTTATTTAATTATAAGATTATCTTTAAACGAAAAAAAAACACAAGGTCTACAAAGATAATTCGAAGAAATGTTTTAATTGTTTATTATTACTCAGTACTGGATTTTTATAATGTTAATATTTATAATGTTTATAATGATAAACTAATTAATACAAAATTTATAAGAAAAGTTAAAAGTAAAAATACTCCAGAATTATAGAAATAATATTTAGCTCTCTTTCAAATAATTTTTTTTCTTAACATCAAGATTTCTTAAACTTTTAGTTTCTTTTAAACGGGATTTTCTTCTTAGCACAACGTTTTATAAGCATAATTTTTAAATTAAAAAAATAAAGATTTTTTAATAAAATAAAAAAAAGATTCGACAAAAATCATATTTAAAATTTTATTTATTGAATTTGACACAAAATTAATAGTTAAGAATCTGTTTAGTTTTAAATTGGTGTAGTGTAGTAAACTGTAGTAATTTGGTGTACTGCTCTTTAAAGCGTTTTTAACTGATCCCGAGGAGTTTTGTTTTTCGATAATGATGTTTTACATAAATAAATTTAATACAATTAAGCCTGTGCTTGGTTAGATAATAAACAAATAAATTGATATAAACTACTTACCTTAAATCATATTAATTAATAAAAAGTATATTAAATAAATATTTTAAGATTAAAAAAAAAAAATCACCACATTTAATCCTAATCCTGTAATCCGTAAAATTTCCTTAAACCCCCCTCACGAAAAATAGGAAATTTAAATATTTTAAGTAGAATGAACTTATTCTAACCTGTATAAAAAATCTTGATTCATTAAATATACTTAAAAGACACCTCACATTTCCTTGACGAATGTAATTTATCATCGTTCAAGATGCACTATAAAAAGTCCATAACATTATTTATAACATTTTTTAAAAATTCACAAGAGATTTTGACTAAGAGTTCATACGCAACGTCTGGTCGACAACTATAAACCAGAAGAATGTAGGATAATTAAAATAAATTGTATATAAATAACTTGTTTACAATCATACAACAAACTTATTTGTAACTCCATATTCCAGTAATTTCCTTCCTGAAAATACAATTTTAGTATTTGACGTCATTAAAACCGGACTTTATTACGTAATAAACTTCACATGATCATTCGATAAGTTCACTGTAAAAAAAAACCGTCTTCTTATCTCATGCAAAGATAAAAAAAACAATACGTCAGTTACATCCGTTTGTAATACTTATTCTATATAAAATACAACATAATTATATTTAAGATCTAACAGCAAACGGGATCGTTTCATTTAACTGTGTTCCTAGTTAATCATTTTATTTTTTTTTCTATTAGGGTAAAAAGTAACATCTAAAATAATGATTGTGAAGGCAACGTATTTAATATGGAAGTGAAACTTATATCTACTCCCTGGATGTAGAGGTTAAAAGTTTAAACTTTTAATATAAAAATAAGTATTTAAAATGTTTTATTTTAATTGCTAAAGACGAAAACAAAGATCTTTTATATAAATGGGAACTCCTAAATAAGAAAATTAAAAGGGATACCGGGACCGGAAGAACTGATAATTGAATTGAAACAAAGTAAGCATGTTAACTTTATTTAGAGTAAACTACTATTAAGAAAGATTTTCTCTTCATGCCTAAATGAAATTGATTTTTCAAAACTACATTACATCTCACACCTCTTATGAGTTCCAAATTAGAGAATTCTCATAAATACGTACATCAAGATTAAAAAAAAATCAATCTTATATGGAATAAATATAATTTTGAGTTGTTTTAACAAACATCACTCATCTTCTGATATACGATCAGATAAAAAAAATAGAGAAATTCATAGACGAAATTTTTTTTTAACTAAACAAAATTTCACAAGTTTTTCCTTTAATCCATTTCTATTAACGTTGTTTTCATAATTCTTAAATACTTAGCGATTAAATCGTGAAAGAACCGAAATTCATAACCGAAAATAAAAACTCCTTCAATATATATATTATTAAAAAAAAAAAAAAACAGATCTTTGCGATGCTTTCCTTTTAAATACTGAAACCGGATTCTATGATTAGAAACTTACAAATCGATATGAATGATAACTGAAAAATATTCGTATAACTAAAAATAAACATATATCGATATTTTCCTTTCAAATCACCCTTAAGAAAATGATACTAAATTTCTTTTCTATCTATTACAATTTATAATCGGTACCTGATAAGGAGGGTACAGATTGTAAATAAGTACCTCCTCTAACTAAATTTATTCATGATAAACATGTGAAGGGACGTCCTGACGAAACTCCTCATTATAGTCATACAAAGGTTCAATACCTCATACATAGAAAAAACAATTGTAGAGGTGGTCTAAGTAAAGTTCAATACTTAACATAGCAGTAGAAATAAATCACAGGAAGAAAATTAAAAACAATGTTATCGCTACCAATATATTATGAAAACAACACAATAGATAAAACATATATTCGTTGATAAATAGAAATAGCAATAATTCGTAGACTATCAAAGTGGACGTTCACTGCACAGCAACAGAGTCCATCTACTTCTAAGTTCCTTCTCCAGGTCACTCATCTGCTTCCATCTCCAAGGTCCAGCACAAGAAACATTTTAATCGCATGATGTCAACGTTGTTGTCCAATAGAATTACTGCCAGATAATTTACATGTTTGTCTAAACTCTTTTTGTACCTTGAGCTAATTTTTTGGTTCTCTTCGTAAAAAGAAGGTAATCCTAGCTAGTCATGAATTTCTCTACCATGACAAACCACGATGCCTCGTTATGGTTATCACCAATTTATTTTAGAATCTTTGAATTATTTCATTGCTGCTGTTACTCGTCGTTCTCCATAGCTGGATGCCAAACTTCCAGATAGATTTAAGGATAACTCTGTAATCAACAGTTAGATCACGATAAATGCGAGTTTCTACCAGCAACCAGTTTAATTTCCTATACTTGATGTTAGTTCCTGATTTCTACCACGCGGCCCTTATGAAACTAATTTTAAAAAAATTTCATATCAGAAATCTATATTCCGAGACTGTTGAAAATATATTTAACAAAAAAAAAAAAAAAATTGTATAACCAATTAAACTTTTAACATCAGATTCACACATTAAATTCAAGGATCGATTTTCAAATTGATAGTAATATTATAAAAACATTTTTTAACCTCTAAGGGCATTGTTATTAAAGAGGGATTTTATTTAAAAATCCTGTATCAGCCCGTACGAAGAAAATATACTTCAGTTAGAGCCAAATGAATATCATAAATAATTAAATTTTACCAATAATAACAATTTTATTTAATTTTTTATTGTATGCGTGTACTACACACACACACAACATTTAGAAACCTGAATTTGTTAATAAATAATGGTGATTTAGTCGCATTATATGTTAAATAAAAAAAATAAACTATTATTAAATAAATTGTTAAATGAAAAAAAAAAAAACTGAATAATCGAAAAATTGAAAATGACCTGTTGTGCCGAAGAAGATGATGAATTAAGATGAGAAGAAGACGATGATGTATTTAGGTGTTGTTGTTGTTGTGGTCTTGGACTAATTGAATTCTTTTTTTGAAAATTTTCCATGACTGAAGTAATTTTATTGCCTGCCTCTCCACCTGGCTCGCTCCCTTCGACAGGGAACTCCGACATCTGTAAACAAAAACAAACATTTAAATTATTAATATATCGACAAAAAAACAAAATTTAAATAAAAGTGTCTGCAAATTTCACAAAAAAAAAATCTGGCTAAATACTGCGTGACTAGACCGGCACAATACCTTACACAGTTTTTTCATTTTGAAATTCAAACATTAAGGGTCTAACATTTCTTTAATTAATAAAAATTAAAATATTTAAAGCAAAAAATATATTTTCTCAGAGGTGGAGAATAAACTTTACAAAGAAATTTTCTAAAAATATTCATATATAGGTTAAGTTTAACAAATTTGTTGAAGTAAAGTTTTCTCAAAATCTTAAAACACTCATTTCAATAGTCTAAAACATGAGAAAGAAAATTTTCAAAAACTTTTCTGCATTTTAAGTTCGGGATATATAATTTTAAAAAATGTAATATTTTCTTACAGCTTTATATATGAAGTATAAACCTTAAAGAAATTTAGACAAATATTTAAAATGAAGAGAGGTAGAGCAAAAGAACAAATAAAAAACATTAAAAAGAACGTCAAAATTAAAAAAAAAATTTAAATAAAAAAAAAATTATCAAATTTTAAAAATATCTTATATTCTTTTATATCTTTATATATATATATATATATATATATATATATATATTTATTTATTTATTTTAACATCTAAAGACATATTACAATTTTAAGAATTGCGAATTGATATTTTGAAAACTTTTTAGATTATTTATATATATATATATATATATATATATATATATATATATGTATTGTAGATAAGAAATTTGCTTTAATACCTCTTACAATCAACAACCTCAATTATCTGCTTCGTATACAGCATTGATTCTCAAACTTTTTCGCCCACCGCCCACATTGAGAATCAAAAATTTTCTAGCGCCTCCAAAATGTTTAAACTTACAACCTGTTAAAAATAATTGCAATTGATCTTTTTAAACGTGGCATATCTTACTTCTGAGTTGAAACTTACATTTTAGTTTGAAATATCAGGAAAACATAATTTTTGCCTTTTTTTTTAAATCGGTCATCTTCCTAGACTACCTGAATCCCCCTCAATTTTCTGTGGTCCTTCTACTGCCCTCTCTGAAAGCCTCTAGCGCCCACAAGGGAACATTATCACCACTTTGAGAACGAATGGTATAGAGTGTTTTCAAATGTGTACCTTTGATTAATTGTTTTTCCACCTATATTGTCCTACAGAATCAGATTCAAATCTTCACCTTCCGTAATATATGGTCGACGGACATTGTTATTTTTATAGAAATCTACCATAAAAAGCTCTAATCTCTTCTTTTTGTGTTTCATCTAATTTTTAAATTTCTCCTAAAATAAGGTAGAAAATTTTTTTAAACTCCTTTAAACCTCCGGAATCACTGTTAGGTATACTTTCAGAGGATGAGATGAATGAGAGGATGAGCGTATGTGAAAATGCCATGCCAGACCGGGATTAGAACCCGAGACCTCCGGAATATAGGCCGAGACGCTACCACTCGCGCCACGGAGGCCTGCTTTTTAAACTACTTAAAATCATTAATATTAGCACATAATTTAATAAATAAAATCCTTTTTGGTTTGAGATGTATGCTTTTCTCTTAATTGTTTTTACTATTCTTTGTAACGTTATTATATATTTTAATAAAATTCTGTAACTTCTATCTATTATTTAAATCATTATATTTTTTTCCTGCTGTATTTAATAATCTCTAATTAATTTTAATTACGGTTTAATTTTCATTTTGATTTTTTCAGACAGTAATTAATCCGTTGAATTTGTTATTTTATATTATCTATTGTTCATTTTTATAATTCAGGAAGAATTATATATATTTTTTTATTTTTCCGTTTACTGCTTCTTCTATATAGGATAAAAAAATAATAAATAAATTAAGATCTGCTTTTATTACTCATATCTATAATTTAATTTACTTTTTGCGTTCCTGGAATCGTAGCTATGCTACAAGTAGGAAAGAATGTTTATCAGTCAAAGAATGACGTATGGGTTTTTTTTCCATTTCTCGACAATTCATGACCCAGGGATCCCAGAAAAGAAATTTATGGTTAATGTTCATATTACGTATGAACATGTATTGGAGTGTTTTAAACTTAATTCCATTTAACTGGATAAACCGATTTAGATGAAATTTAGCACAGAGACTCTTGATATGGGGCAATTTGTTGGTAAAATTTTGGGGACAATATCTCCAGGGGATGGAGTAAATAGTTTCTTTGGGGTCAATTTTCTCAAAATTTTACAAACACAATTCTGTTTAAAGCACACTATAAAAATATTTTAATTCAAAATTCTACCACTTCCCCAAAAATCGACAAAAGCTATTTTTCTATTTACTGCATATTTTTTAACCACATTTTTTATATATCTTCTTAAGCGTCACCGTAATGCAAGTGGCCAAAAAAATACTTTGGAATCAATATTAGGGGGGGAGCCAAGCCGATCAAAGTTTAAAAATATTGATTTAAAAAATTTTTATTATTTATTTAACCTTTTAATAATAATAAAATAAAATTCTTATCCGCCTCCAAAAAATAAATCTTTGTATATTTTTATGGATTTTTTTTTTTAGTCTCTTCCATTTAGCATAGTAAACGTAGACAAATCAAAAACTTTCTTAAGAGGTGATTTTGAGGTTAAGGAGTAGAAAAGAGTAAAAAAAAACGAATCTTTGAATTTTTAAAAACTTTTTCATGTATCATTATTTTTTCACTATATAAGAATAACACCAAATTCCAAACAGAAATGAAGGTATGTACATCCTTTTTGTAATCCATTTCTGTAACTTAATTTATTTTTTTTTACTTTTATTAAATCATTTTTATTTATTTATTTATTTTTTTATTATAAATATCACTTCTTATAAAACAGAATAAAAATATATAATAAGTTTAAATAAAGTAAGGATCAGCTGTTTATAACATAAATTCGGGGAAAAATATCAGGATGTAATTAATTCTTATATAAATACAACCAATTTTTTACCAAAACAGAATCTTTTTTTTTGTTATGAAAGAGCGGGAATCAACAACTATTATCATTCGACAGGTGGAAATTGGTATCGTATGAAAAGAAGCCGTGCTTGACGAGGAATCGAACTCAGAGCCTCCGCACGAAATGCCGAGACGCCACCTACTCAGCCAAGGAGATCGGCGAATACATTTATTCAATCACAAACAACTTCAAAGAATGTAATGAATTAATCATTGTTTATAATTTACATTCCGTAATAGTAAGACATAATTATATAAATGAGTATAATTATAAGAAAAATAAATAAGTAAAGAGATACGATAGGTCTATAAGGAAAAAGAGATAATTAAAAAAAAAAAAGAAAAAATGACAAGTTATTCAATTTTACTTGTTTAACCAAATATAGATACGCAGTGGGTTGTAGGTTGATAATAATGTATATTACCTTAATTAAAACAGACAGAGTATATATTATTAAATTACAATAATGTACTTAAAATGACATTGAACACAACATAATATAAAGCTGGAATAAAATACATCATCTTGAATGCAGTAGCTCGTAGCAAGATTAAGAATAATTATTCTACTTTATCTGAACATCACCAATAATAAATACACGTATTATCAACAAAAAGACAGTTAATAATTACAATAAATAAATATACATAAAAAATTATTATTTTTCAACCTGTTATAGAAGCAGTGATTAAATTGTAGGACCTACATGTTAAAGCTAAGAACTTCATTAAAAAACAGGCGCCACTATAATGGATTTTCTTTTTATGTACATAGTTAATTTTTCAATATAATAAACAGTGTTACATAACATTGAATGCACCTTATTTTAGTCACGTGTTACATCTTTATAGATATGTTCTTAAGAATTAATAATTCGCTTTACATCAATAAAAGCAAAAAACTGAGGACGATATTATTTTATACACAAAGTGATTCATGAAAAATGTAACAAACTTTCAGGACGTGTTCTATTGGTAAAAACGAAGAAGAATGTTTATAAAAACAAAGGTTTGGAAACGCTTCGTCAGCGAATATCGGTTGGCGAAAGATTTCTAGAATTCTAGAAATTAGGAAAGATCCTAATTTCTGAATTTTAAGTAACGTTAAGCCATACTGTATTTCTTAGGATTAAAAAAATTAAGGAATGAATTCAGTGACTTTATATGAAATCTCACCTGAAAAATTGGGAAAAAGAGGTCACAGATTGTATTTTTAGTAGTTTTCGAGTAATTTAGGATAAAAATTAAAGGATTCCAGTCAAAAACCACTCTATTCTCTTTTAGAAAATTTGATTCTAAGTAAAATTGTATAAATAAAGTTCACAGAAACTAAAAATTTCGAAGTTTATTAAAAACAAAACATGTCAAAATTTGGCATAATTTAAGAAGTAAAATCAAAATTTAGGTGGCTAATTCGATTGTTAAAAAAAATCATCTGTAGATACTGCGGAAAGAGAAAAACGTTAATGGACAAACAGTTCTTACGAAACATTATAATTAGTAAGATTTTAAGCAGCGTGTTTAGATAAAGTTAAACATACAAACACCTGTTGACGTTTTAGGCATTACCAATCAAAAACGAATTTTACTGAATTTCCAATTTAAATTTCCTTCTCCGATTTAATTTAAGCCTCTTGTTCTATGAGCTGAGTAGATACTACCTTAAGAAAGAAAAATTCATCACAAATCTCAAACCAACCGCCCGTAAACAAAATTTAAGGGATAAGTTAACTAGCTGATACTCTTTCGAATTAAAATTTTCACTAAATGATTTTTAATTAATTTAAAATTCAAATCTGTTTTTAAATATTGATCTTTTATCCTCTTGCGCAACGATGAAGTTTTTGCATCAATATTGATAAAATTAGATTCCCAACTAACTAATCTATGTTTATTATTTAAATATTTTAAACATTATAGTTACTAATAATCTAATTTTCTTACTGGTTTTTTTTTTTTAATATTTACAATCAGTCAAACGCTCGTTTTTTTTCTTTTTTAACTGAATTTAATGTTTTTAAAAATCCCACTCTTTATCCTTAACGATTATGAGGATTGAGACGAATTTTCCTAGACGGTAGCATTAAAATTTGGATCTTTTTTTAAAATGCTACTTTACCTTTTACAGAATTTAAAACCAAACGTATAATTTTTATACTTGATTTCTGTCATGTTTTTTTTTTTTAATAGATTATTTATAAAAGGACTGGTACGTGAAAAATGATTGAAATCGAAAAATTATCATATTAAATACATCATATTCGGGCACGATAAAATCGGGGTCCAGTGTAGATATTACAGTTATAGTCATCTTACTGTTTTTATAAGTTTCTTATAAATTTTCCATATATATCCAAATTAAAAAAAAAATCCATTCGTTCATTGAAAAATGGTGACACCTTACAACTAAAATTGTCATACGCTAAAAAATAAAATGACAAACTGAAAGCAGATATAAAGTCATTTTACAAAAAATAAAAAAATTAAAAAAAAAAATATATATATATATATATATATACACACACATGCACATAATAATAATAAGGGGCCTGGAAAACTGTAGAGTAGTATTTATAAATAAAAATAAGATTGAGTTTTTTTTAATATACTTAAAAAAAGATATTAATTTAAATCAAATTATTTTTAAAATCGTTTTAATAATAATTCAAGGACAATATAATGTATACCAACAAAACTTTTTATCAATTATTACTCAAATTTTATTTAATGATGAAAATGATTTGTTAAGAAAAAAAAATAGATGAAAATTAAATTATAATAATAGGAAGATAGATTTTTTTAAAAATTTAATAATTGCAATTAAAAGTTAATAATATGTTTAAAATAAAACAAGTCGACATAATTATTTTTAAAATCAATAATAATAACTCAACCGAATTCCTACCTGAATGTCAGGAGCCGTACGCGGTGGAGAGATCACGCTTTGTCTACTACACTAGACTATCATTAAAGAGCAACTGATTCAATTTTTCGATTTCAATCCGATAGAATAAAGACTAGAGAGAGGCCTTTACCTTTATTATTTTGTTTTAGTTACATAAAACGTTTTTAAGTAGGCGAAATATACGAGAGAGAAACCTTGCTTTAGTCGCCCACAACTTCCTTGTGACTTTAAAACTTAATGTATTTCTTGTATATTTCTAAATAAGCGCGCCATACACACACACACACACACACACACACACACACACACACACACACATATATATATATATATATATATATATATATATATATATATTATATATATAGTGTGCGTGTGTCACACGTACACGCAACAAGGTCAGGGTGCCTCTAAATATTTTTTTTCTTAATCAAATGTTCTACACAGCGTAACAATAATCCCCACTACTTCATCACGACATCAATTCATGTCTATACAAACGTACCTCAATTGAATAGTATTAATAATAATAAATGCAAAACTTAAAGAAAACAAAAATTGAAAATTCTACTTATATATCAAGGACAGATACTTTTATTTATTTGTTTACATATTTATTTCTAAACGTGTAATAATAACATGAAAGTTTTTTTTTAATTTTTTACAAAGGAATAATTGTGTTTTTTTTTAAATAATATTTTCCAGTTTGTAGAAAACTGTTGTTTTTCATATAAAATGATATTAAAATCAAAATTAAGATAAATATAATCTGATAAAAAAACCTTTTGCTTTCTTTAATAAAAATAAACGCGCGAGCGCGCGCGTACACAACACATAAATAAATCGAAATTAAAACAGGGGTGAGACATTGTGACTGACTTTCATCAATGGTTTTTCAAAGAGTAGAGAAGAAAGATATTCTGAGGATGAAAAAAGGACAATTTGATTGCAGATTATTTAGCCTTCGCAGATGATTTGGCGAAAGCAGAGAACACAAAAATTCAATTGGAAACTTTAAAATAAGTAAAAAAATAAAATTGCAGAAATCCTTTGAGAAAGAATGAAAGAAACCTGGAGAAAACCGAGATATCCCGAGTTTTGGAGTGTCATAACTCTAAAACTCGACTGAAAACAAATCAAAAATGTTGAAAAAATCAAGTATTTAGGCCAAATCATTCAAACCAATAGTTAAGATAAACACGCGATCAAAGAGAATCGCGTCAAAGAGAATACGCGAGAATCATCTACAATAAAAAGCTACCAACAATTAGCTATTCAGCATTGATTAAACCTGAATTCTCTACGCAGCTGAATATCTGACTTCTTTCAATAAGATAAGGGAACGGGAAGAAATAAAAAGAGAAAGCAAGAAAGATCTTAAAACCAAGAAAAACTGGAGATTAATGGAAACAGAGGAAAAAAAGTTATTCGAGACTGTTTCTACGGATATTTGATAGAAATGACTTCGGGAAGATTTGCAAAAACAATTTTTGATAATTTCAAGAAGACAGCATCAAAATAGATAGTAGAGGTTAAACAAGACCTGGAAAAAATAAAAGTCAAAGAAATAGTGGATAAGAAAGCTTTAAAAAGAAAATCAAATATTTAGGAACTGAAAGAGAAAACCTGCAAGAAAGTAAGACTCACCCGAACAGAAAAAATAAAGAGAGTGAGATGACTGAATTCTGAAAAAAATGAAGACAGAAGAAAAAGAAGCGAAGAGCTATTACTTGTGATCTACAATTCAGAATTCTAAAAACGAGACTAGAAAACCCTAAAAAAAGTTAGGGTTTATATTTTAGAGCTCTACATGTAAAAATGTAAATTTAGAATTAAAATCTATAGTTAAATAAAATTAAAGCCCCGTTATTGAAGTGAACAACATTTTGTTTCCTACTCATGTAACTTTATATATTTCTCAATTTTTCACAAATTATTAGATTGGGTGATCAAACAATCCAAAAATCCCCAAACAAAAATAACTTTGGAATATACTATAATAGAGTTAAGAGATAATAACATTCCCAATTTGTTAAAACTAATAAAAATTTAAAAAAAAATTACTAATTAAATCAACATTTTTTTTTTAATAGAAAAAAATTGCGGTTACAGTAATTAAATAAATTCTTCTAAAAGCCCTATTTCTAAATTTGGAAAATCCTACGAAATTTTTCAACTACACACTTTTTCATTTTTACAATGTTACAAATTTTACTTTTTTAATTTTCATTTATACATTTATCACAACATGTAATATTTTTTTTTATAGAAAAGTGGTGTAATATCAGTTTGAAGTTTAATTAAAAGAAATTAACAAAAGATCATTTTGATTCCGATTTTGTTTCTGGATCAAATAATCAATTTCAATCTCCTGTAAGCGTGTACAGGAAAACTCGATAACGGAAATAGAAGCACAGAATGACTTTTCTTCTTTTTTTTCATAAAATCATTGAAGAAAAAAAATTTTTCTGGAGAAAATATCTTTTTCTCTTTTAAACATTTTAAATAGATCAATAGAAAAAAAAAGATCATTTTTGTGTCATGATCTCAATGGAAACCTTATTCCAAATAACTTGAAGATTCTACGACTTTTTAAGAAATAATGATATGAAAAATAAACGTATGTGAAATAAGGTTTCCTCTTTTTTTTTTAAATTATTTACAATCGTAAATGTCGAGAACAAATGAAATTTAGAAAAAAAAGAAAAAATAAACATACACACAGAAATAATCTTTGTTTTTTTAAAACAGTCGGACTTAAACCTAAAAACGAGCAAAACAAGTATTCTCTTATAAAAGAAGAATAAAAAAAGAGTAAAAATAAATAAGAAAGAGAAGAAAAAATGAACCAACAGTACTTTTGTAGCTGTCATTAACATCGACAGTGAAATGTAATATATTAAATACTGCAACAAATATTTTTTTTTTTTGTTTTTTTTTTTTTTTTGTTTTACCTCCGGAACCACCGTTAGGTTATATCTTCAGAGGATGAGATGAATGAATTGTAG
>JAAAKQ030027579.1:0-17393 GCA_010016005.3 Zanna intricata
AATGAATTGTAGCGTGTGTGAAAAATGCCATGCCTGACCGGGATTCGAACCCGGGACCTCCGGATGAAAAGCCGAAAAATACTTGTAAAGTTATAGGTTGTAACGAAATTTTCGCTGAAGTCGATTTTTTAGTTCCTTATGGTTGGTTTTTACGGACATTTTTCTGGAAACATGTTCAAAGTAAATTCAAGTCGGGCAACCGATCAATAACTCCGTTAAATCGATCCGGTTACGTTTAATTAAATTTCAATACGAGTAATGAAACGCAAAACAATTTATTATATATGTTCGTTAAATAATCATCGTAGTGTTGATTTAAACAGCTGTACTGGAGGAACGCAATTTTTGTTTGTGACGTATGTCTCTTCTTCTGCTTACATAGGCGTCGTATAGACTAGACATATTGTTACCTACGAGTATAAACTTATTATTATTTGGCGGTAGACTAAACGTTATGTACTAAACATTAATTTTATTAAACGTAATCTCTATTGTTATTATTGGGTGAATCTTATTCACCTGCGTTTTATATTAAACAATATACGTTCATAGTATTTATTTTTTACGGTACTTTGAGTGTGTAAAACTACTACCGGAATCTGTTTTGTGGTATACGTTCTGTTTATTTAATTAACTCATTAACGGGCATGTTTCTCCTCCTAAATTTGATGTTATTTGATCGTAACTTACGGTTCTATGAACTTATCCTGGAATTCTATTGTTATGTGTTGTTATTAATTATTTACATGTACGCTTAACCGGTATACTCGTGTTTGCATAAAAACAAAATAGCTGTTATTATTATTTTTATTAGTAATTAATTATTTTGCTTAGCCTGAAAAGAAGTTTGATTTTTTTTTTTTTTGTATAGTTTTTTTTTTTTTAATCTCCGGAACCACTGTTAAGGTATATCTACAGAGGATGAAATGAATGAGTGTGAAAAATGCCATGCCTGACCGGGATTCGAACCTGGGACCTCCGTATGAAAGGCCGGAGGTCCCAGGCCTTTTTTTGTATAGTTGTATCCGGATTATTTAACGCTTTTATCGGTTCGCTGATACCAGTAATTCCCTTTTTTTATGATATCGTTATAACCTTTACGCATTCATGTATTCTTGAGTCTGATGCTTTTAGACTCTTAGGAAATCTGTACGTATAACAATTGGCATGTAGAACGCTGTTAATTGCGTCAGAGGGGAAAAAAAATAGTACAGATTAAGATTTTTTTCAAACGTTCTAAAAAAAAAATGGTTTTTTTTTGCATTACTTATACGTATTAATGTTATTTTAATTATATGAGTAAACTACTTTACAAGCTGCCACAAAAATTTAAAAGAAATTGCCGTTAGTAGGATATTTTCCGTAACTCAAAATAGTTTATCCTTAAAATTCAAAATACTGAAGCCATTTTCCTTTTACATTAGCATGCTGCATGATGTTTAGATTTACTCGTATAATCATGGGAACTTCATTATTACTGTATCATGTTATTGTTCAAGGTAATATTCAAAGGAGATTGCCTGAACAAGAACATGAATAAAACTTACCTGAAATAAATAATATTGATTGGTAAAAAAAAAAAAAATTAACATTAAATTTTTGAACGTTACGATTCAGTCGGATGTTTTTTTGAAAATAAATATTATACTTAAACAATTCAAAATATGATTTCACTTTTTTTTATTTCCCCTATTCGATTCTGTTTTCATTTCGTTTTGCCAGTGCTACGTTTACTGCAAATCTGCATTCTTGGTTTACGTTTTTTTTTCTTTCTATTGTTTTATTCTCGGTACATACTAGCCTTGATATCTTAGTATATCATAGTATATCTTAGTATAGCCTTGATATCATAGTATATATATATATATATATATATGGTTGACCAAACTACTGTTCGTCTCTTTTTATGATTCTGAACAAATTTCTCTCCCCTTCTCTTCGTTTCAACAAACGTTTTGTGTGTACAAAAACAATGTAATCACAGTTACATGTTTATCTTACGTTCTGGCAAAACAATTACGCGTGTTTATCTTACGTTTTGTTACTAAATTAATTTTTTTTTTTGTCAGTATCGATATTTCAAATGTTTTTTGTATCGAGACTTTGCTTACTCGGTTTTTGAATCTATGCTTATCCTCTTTCTTAACCGCTGCCGCCTGATTTTTGTACAGATTGTGTATTTGTATGTCTTCCTGTATTT
The DNA here is from genome assembly GCA_010016005.3 of Zanna intricata. Taxonomy (NCBI): domain Eukaryota; kingdom Metazoa; phylum Arthropoda; class Insecta; order Hemiptera; family Fulgoridae; genus Zanna; species Zanna intricata. The sequence continues at coordinate 2,201 of JAAAKQ030027579.1, forward strand.
CCATAAAGGGTTTCCTTAAAATTTTATTCGTTCTACCATACCAAACGGTATATTTAATTGACGTTTCCTTTTAAAGATAAAGAGTTACTTCTTATCGGTATTAACGTGTTCTTTGTTTTACGTACAGTTCTAAAACTTTGTAAAAAATAAATTTTAAATACTTTGCAAATATATAAAACAGCCCTGTCTAATTCATTATTTTTAGAAATACCGTAGTACGTAGAGGTAAATAAATGCGTTGTACAATGCTATACCTTAGTATGTTTCCGTGTATTAGTGAACTGTTTAAAGATTTTAACGTTCGAACAGCGTCACATAAATTTACCTCGTAAAAAACTACTCATATTTTCGTATTAGATAAGACAAATACTTGAATTGTATAATAAAAATGAGATTGTTACTCATGAACGTCTTTTAAAAAAAACGCTCGTTCCATTTTATTTTTAAATTAATTATTGTAGACCGTCGAAACATCGCAACAGAGAAAATTTTATGTGTAACTGAAATTATTTCGTCACCACTAAAAATCACTCGTCTGCAAAGGTTATTTAAATAAAAATGCTTTTAGTCGGTATGTAACCGCATGGAACGACTTCTTTTCTAGTTTTTATTACCGCCTATAACTCTAAAATTTATGTATCCTCTTTCAAAGAGGTTGAAAAAAACGTTAATCAAATTAATTTAAACTGTAAAATTTTTATATTTAATTTTATTTTTTTTGTAATACGGAATCATGAGCTTAAATTTGTCATTCCTAAATTAAAACGGTCGATTAAGAGTTCATTCGATGTATCCATTGTTCAATGTAGTTCTTTCATTTAATGTATTTTTGAACAGTTAATTAATTATATACGATTCAAAATATTACTAAAGATTCTTTTAATTATACAATAAAAGTGAAACCAAGCCTAGTTATTAAAATAAATATCTATTATTTTGTTTTAATCAACAAAAGATGGAAACCTACGACAATATAATTAATATCTTTTCCTAATTTGGTCCTTCAATTAACGAAAAATACTGTAATAATGTAATTTTGTAAACTTTTTTTTATAGGTTTTTAAAGATTAGCTTTTGATAGTTTAATTTTAAACGATTATATTTACTAAAAACGAAATAATTTTCTGATCGAATGACTAATGTTCTTTTAGTCCTCAAGAGCTTCAATGGTTTATATTATTCTTCTGTCAGGACCGTTTTGATTCTGTACAGGGCTTCACGAAATTTATAAATCAGCGTGATATTTTTTCACTTACATGGTACTACAGACCGCGAAAATTTCAAGTAAAACTCGTCTTTCGTAGTTCGGAAAGTTCATAAGTAAAATAAATATTACAATAAACATTCGTTATTTTTTTGGAATAGACGTTGCTGAAATAGCCAAAAGGAATTGATATTGAAACGACACAGTCATTTCACCTGCTAATTAGGTTATACTAGATTATGATGTTGCTATATGATAGCAGGAATATGAATTTTATGGAAAAGTAACATAGAATTAAACCCCTGCGCCTTCATTCTGAGAGTTACACCATTTTATCTGTTTTTAAAAGTAATCGTTTAAAGATTTATTTTGACAATTGCGTTTAGTACTCCGTTTAGTTTATAATTTCCTTTATTAATTTAGATCTTTTACTATTTTACTGTTAGGGAGTTTAGCAGAGCAAGTAAGTGAATAAAAAAATGGCTGTCCGATTGTGATAATTTTTTACAGTTAAAGTTTTTTTTGAATTCAAAAGAGCCGTTTTGACTTAATTCGTGCGGGACTGATCTGGATGTTGTAAAATTTTCTACATCTCAAAACCCCGCATTCACCCAGAACTTACGAGTAGGATCGAACGTAATGTATGTGGATTTTTAATTATTTTTCTTCCTTTTTTTTGTTTAAATTAAGAGCCGGTTTCGCTTTTTACAGTTAACATAAAATTTGGAGTAGTAATAGCGAGATTTCTACATCTATTATAACTGTAAAAGTGGATTTAAACAGGACCTGGCATAAAAGAATATTTATCGTATTACAACGTATAAATTATTAATTAAAATATGCGAGTATGGAAAAATTGTTAATTCTTTTTTATTCTAAGCCTAAATGTGAATATTTGTATAGTGGATTCGTTTAAGAAAATTTTAATTAGGAAAAAACAAAGATTTTTTTTTTTCTAGCTGGTGACAGTTGGACGCCCGTTTTATTTATTTGGGCTAAGTTAAGTCGTGTAGCTATTATTGAAGAATAATTTCTGAAAAACCTTCTGCTAGATACAAATATCTTCGGTGGTTTCCCGGTTACGAGCCGGCGATTCAGTGAACAAATACGGCGTACGTGTCACAATTTCAAAATCAGAAACTTCATTAGTAAAATTGTGTAATCAGTCTTTTTTCGAAAATTAATCTAAAACAAAGATAATGCGGTTCATTTCGAAGTAAAATGAGTACGAATGAATTAAATTAATTTTTCAGTCTTTTGAAATTGCGGTGACGCAGATGTGTATATTGAATAGCCCGTGTCGTGCGTGTGTAGTGATTGATATGTATTAAATTAAACTTCGTATCAATATTTTAAAATATTATTATAACTGTTTAATTAACTTACGGGTAAATTGTAAATATTTCATCGGAATTATTATTCAAGGAAATAATGGAATTTAGAAAATGGTCAGTTTTATTTATATAGATTCATTCCAGTTGTATTGATTCATTCCGCCTGGTAATGTAATTAAATTAATTTACGATATACAGTTAAATTCATTATTATCTTTATTATTACCGAGGTATTGAACGATAAAGTATTATTATTGTTTTAAATTACAAACCCATTTTAGGCAGTACGGATTTATTTATTTTATATCTTGCACGCGCGCGCGTGTCTGTGTGTGTGTGTGTGTGTGTATATATATATATATATATATGTTTTGTATTGTTATTCAGTTCATGTTTATTAACTTCAATGTGACGTTCTAACTCAATTGATACGGAACGGGTGGTGTTAGTGCGGTGGTACGGAACGGGGGTTACTTGTGGTTATCGTCGGGGTATAACAGCTCGGCCGGTTTTGAACTTAACATGTCGCCGCTCTTGTTTCTAACCGTATCCGGTCACGTCGTTTATTTTCTAGCGATATTAATGTACGAAAGGGGAGAGTAGCACGCCTTAAACATGTTTTTTATGATAATATCGCACTGTTATGCTCACGAACTAGCTTTCTTTTCTTGTATGCATCGGTATGCTAATATTAATAAAAAAAACTTCTTTGTTGTTTGATTTCATAATTTTTAACTTCTTTGTTTAGAATTCAATAATAACCGTACCGGGTTAACTAAAAAGCGTGAAACAGTTTTCAGTTTACTTCCTCACAGAGCCGACCGTATTAAATTTTGTGTCAATTGTAAGGACGAATCGCCGTTGACGCCAACGTTGACATTCAGTGGCGAATCGCCGTTGTAAGGACGAATCGTGTCATCTTTCATCGTCGTTGGTTATATCCATTTTATGATATGGGATAAAATGATTGTTGAACATTATTTACCACCGAGAGACTACTTCTGATTCGTGTTTCTTATACTTAAGTTTCACGTGTAACGACCAGAAGGCGGTAAACGATACACAGATTATCATATCCTTATTTTTTGAGAAACTGCCCGGTACGTACACTGCCTGTGCTGAGTAAGGGAGAAATATCTTTTTTGAGCGTTAAAGTAACAGTAAAATTTCCTTAAAATCGCGTAATTTTCACGGTATTAATTTTATTCTTAATTTCTTACTTTTATCTTAATACTTAATCTTAATTTTATTCTGTCGATCGACATATTTCGTCAAATACCATATCGACAGTTAATCGAAGAACTGTATCGATAGTCGAAGTGAGATAACTTGTTTCAATTATGACTTAAATTTATATTCAAATATAATTTTTTGAAAACAGCTTTTAAGCATTTTCTTGTTTAAAGATTACTTCAATAATCGTTTACCATAACTGTTCTTTGTATTCTTTTTTGACTTAATCGATAAAAATATGAATCGGGTTTTTTTTTCATTCCATTACTTGTTAAATATTTTGTTAACCAGTGCCGCAACGTTTGTTTTTCTTTTGTTTTTGAAATTTGACTTCTATGTGCACAGACATATTTATTTATAGAAAGACGTAAATTGCACACATTTTATTGCGCATTACATCGTAAGAAGATATTACTAAACCGTTTCCGGATTGGTTTTTGTTTACCAGATATATTCTGTTTCGTAGTAATACTCGTAAAATCATACTACAATTTTGATTTTTAGTAAATGAAATAAATCATAAATTATTGATTTCGTCAGTATTATTTTAATATATTAACAAACGAATTCTAAAACCATTGTGCAGTAGAGCGTGCGCTTGCATTTATATTAATAATGAATTAATAAAATAATCGATACCAAAATGTCAGTCGTTGATAAAAAAAAATTGTAATCGTCCCTAAGCCTTTTTCCAGGGAAATTATTTAAAAAATGATTTTAAATCATTTAAAATTTAAATCATACATTTAAATATTCAGTCTCGGTGGTTTAATCTGTTACTAAAAGTTATTTGTCCTGCAGTGATTTTTTCTGGTAAGAACATTTTCCTTGAGCAGAATGAAACCTTGGGAATGTAAGTTAGGCGATAGAATTCCTCGATTTTCCTATCTAGCTTCTGAGGATGATATTTATTAATGTAAATGAAGTGTAGCGTACAGTTTCAGTTCGACCATTACTGAGATGTGTGGTTAATTGAAACTCAACCACCAAAGAACATCGGTATCCATGATCTGGTCAAATCCATATAAAACTAATTGCCTTTATTAGGATTTAAATCGTAGAATTCTCGACTTCGAAATCAGCTGATTTGCGATGACGAGTTAACCACTAGAACAGCCCGGTGGGCTTAGGCGTTAGCATTTCTGCAAGCAATTTCTTTAACGCAGAGTCTAATGATGTTTAATGCAGTTAGTAACCAGAAAAAATAACCGTTATAACGACAATAATATTAAAAGTAATATAAACGAAACTGTTGTGATGATCTAGAATGTTTTTTTTTTTAAATAATGTGAAGGTTTGGTTGCTAATTTTTGTTCACGACTCGTTATATTTTTTTCTCTGCTACTCGATCTACTTTTTCTCTGTTTTGTGTGTGTGTGTGTGTGTGTGTGTGCGCGCGCGGGTGGCGCAAAAGTGTCTATTGTAAGATGCTCTCATATTGGTGAATAGTTGTTTTTTTATGATTCATTTTATTTTTATTATTCACAGTTCCAAAATTCAGTGGATTAGCCATGGATTGCCATACTGCCCTGGACCGCGGAATAATTGTGTCAATGTTTTTGAGAAATAATGTGTCTCTGATTTTGGCTCAGCGTGTATTTCGTCGTCGATTTTCTGAGAGTGCGGCACTAACTGGCCGAACACTGCGACATCCATCTGCTCGCCTCGAGGAAACTGGGACAGTAGGAGTATTGACCGGCCTCGTAGCGTCCCACGGCCGAGAACATCGCTGCTTGACTGCAGATGTTCAAATTGGAGCATCAACAGTCGTTACATCAAATTTTGGTAAAAACTTACAGATTTTTCCATTCAAAGTGCGAAAAAGAAATCAGTTACTGCGTGCAAACCGCCAGATTATTATTGCCTGCAGGCTTACAAATGTTATCACAAAATGTACAAACAACCAACTAGTTATTGTGTGCAGACTGCCAGGCACGTGGACAGTTTAGCTAAGCCCTCTTAATCCTCGCCCAGGAAAATAAGAATTTTCCACTCGAAATCATCATGAGCGACAAAGCACATTTTCACCTAAGCGGATATGTGAATAAGCAAAATTTTCGTTTTTGAGGCAATGAGAATCTGCATGTAACTCATGAAAATCCATTATATATTGTCAAAGTCACTGTTTGGTGCAGTGTTTACGAAGAAAAAAATCATTGGCCTCGATTCCTTTGAGTACGACTTTGACGACACTGCGATTGTCACTAGTGTGCGTTACAGAACCATGATCAATGACTTCTTCCTACCACAAACTGACGTTTGCCGGCCTCCGTGGCGCGAGTGGTAGCGTCTTGGTCTTTCATCCGGAGGTCCCGGGTTCGAATTCCGGTCAGGCATGGCATTTTTCACTCACGCTACAATTAATTCATATCATCCTCTGAAGATATACTTTAACGGTGGTACCGGAGGTTAAATAAATAAAAAAACTATAAAAAAAGATGACGAATTGGTAGTTCTAGTAAGACGGTGCTACCGCGCATACAGCAAAAGCAACATTGTACATTCTGAAGCCAGCGTTTCCCAGTCGTTTAATCTCTTGTTTTGGCAAGATTGGCCGATTTGACAGCTCCAGACTTCTTTCCATGGAGGTTTTTGAACTCAAGAGTCTACAGGAACAAGCCTCAGATCTTGGCAAACCCAAAGGAGAATATCCAACAAGAGGTGGAGAATTTATCGCCAGATGTTTTGAAGAACATAATGGAACACATGGCTCACATGTGTAGTGAGCCCGATTCTACATCAATTCTGACGATGGCCACTTTGCCGATATTATCTTCTCTACTTAATGATAGAAAATGTAAACGTGTTAATGTTTAAGTTTAAGGCTTAAAATATCAAGCCGTAATTACTTAAGGGAAGTAGTTCTAAATTATCATTGTTGCGACAACAAATTTATGACTTGCTTGTTACTTGTTTCAGCAATAATGAATGAGACATTTACAGTCACTTATAGCTAGTCTTTATAGTGAATTAGGCGCGGGATTCGTGCTTCCGCGAATTCATTGAGCTAGTTCAGAGGGCAACGGGTAGGACAGAAGAGAGAAGATGTCCGAAAGAAGCCTACATCGAAGGCAAAGGCTGAGTTACAAATGACCCAAATGAAGCCTGGTTGATGGCTGTAATATGTAATCGGTTAAACGGTCAAAAAGACGACTCCCGTTAAAGCCCATCAGGCTTGGAACGGGGTGGGGGGGGTTGACCGGAATCATCACAAGGCGGGTAACTTCCCCTACGGGAGTGTTGGGTTGTGGATGCATTTATGTAGCAGCGCAAATTGAATCAAGTAGTATAATAAATCTATGACAGACTGGATTCGAATTACCTCATCTTAATTTTTAGGTAGTATAAAAATTATTTGATTTGTTTGTGTATTAAAAAGTATATTTACATATAGCATTTTCATTATAATGTACGTATTGATCGTCCCTGAAAGTTACATTTTTAAGTTACATTCTAAAGCTATTTAAAGTATATAGCTTTAAGAGTTTGACTCGAAATTACGATAAGACTGAAATACCCCAAAATTATTATAGAAATTAAATCGTTTTAAATAGAAGTAAGGTTTTCCGTTTACCTGCGCTTAAATAACTAAAGTATTAGAATAAATATTTTTACCGTATGTCGTTATTATTCAGTCGGTTTGAATTAATTATATTTGATCGCTCGGTGAGTGAAATAAGTTTTCATTCAATTTGGCATCGTGCCTTGGCGGCATGTTAGCTACTGCCGAATCCACAGCATTGAACCATTAATGTTTCCTTCCAGTTATTGTTTTTACAAAATTTTAAAATCGTTCATAAATTCTAAAGCTAATTTACTACTTGTACGTTCTCATATTAACTTTGTATCGTAATAATTTGTGCTCAAATCAATTATTTTATCTTCGAGAAAAATGGTCGATCATTTCCTCAAGTACTTTTGTCTTTTATAGACAATGAAACTGGTTAAATATCAGCATTCGAATTTTTTTGTTGATTAATGTTGGTTAGATGTCACTAGAATATTAATTAATAAGTTATTTTGGCTAAAATTATTCCAACATTAGCTTTTAGTTGTTAAATGTATTAAAGACTTATTTATTGCTACAAGTCTTATTTGTGTCGATTCTTTCCTAAAAACCATTACAATTGCTAGTTTCAAAAACGCAGATTATCAATTACGTGTTACGTATGATTATTTCTTTTATTTTTGAATGTAGAAAATTTAATATTAAAATAAATAAATCGTTTAAAAAAATGAGTTATTTATTATAACGAAATTAATATTTTTTTACAATTAATTAATAATCATCACTTCATTTTGTTGTTACAAGGTTTTTATAAAAATTATTGTAACTCCCCATATATATTGAAGTCCACAAAATAAATCTATAACTAATTAAAGTGATAAACATTGTTAAATTGTTATGTTAATATTTATTAATGGTATTTTGTTAATAATATTTCATTTCTATATTTAATAATAATATTTTGTTAATGTTATTTCATTTATATGTTAATAGTATTTAAATAATTCAGTCTTTATTATGTGTGGTCGGATTTCGACCACACATAACTTGCTAGAAACTCATAGAGAGTACGAGATTCTACTAGAAACAGTAAAGTTGTATCTTTGCTTGAATTATTTTTTTTACTAAAGAATGAATTTTTATTTGGCAGTTGACATTGATAAAGTTTATTTTTGTAATTAAAGTAATTAATTATATTGCTTACAGTTAACTGTGTGTATAAATAATGAAGATATTTGTAATAGAAGCAAATAGAATTTTGTACTGATTTCAAGTGTTTTCTGGACGTCGGCTAACATTATAAATATATATAAGCCGGTCGAGCGACCTGGATTGGTCCAGTCATGTGACGTGTTCCGATGTCGTTATGCTCCGCGAAGTTTAAAATTGTATCATACAGATTTTGTTAAGCGTTGTAAATGTTTGTTTATTTGTTGTTTTGTAAAATAATTGTGGGGAAGTCGATATCGTGTTACGTACGAATCATTCGCTCACATCAGTTTCTATGAAATTTAATTTCTTACGAATTGGTTTCCTGTATGAGTTTATATGAAAAGTAGAGATTTTATATGTTAATATAATTTTAATGGTTTGCGGTATAGAAAAATGATTATGTTGACTAAAATAATACAAATGCAGTAAGAGCTCTTTACTTATCTTCATTTTACAACTCTCAGTAGCATAACGTTTACAGCCCTACTGCTGCTCGCTCTTGGATAAACGGTTAGCAATGTCCATTTTACATTTACTCTTTCCTAAGTTTTAGTTCCATTTTTTCTTTTTTATCAGGGGTTTTCTTTCTTTTACAAATACATTCGGTTTTTTATGTATCAGCGTAGACCATATCACTAAATTCGCATTCCGAGTCACAGTAAATAACTATCGAGTTTTTTTTTTTTTTAAAAGCCGAATGTTCGACCGACGTTGCTTTAGAAAATCTATTTCCTATTTTTGTTTGATGGTATTCTTTAGTCGTCGTTGTCGTCTAAAACATATCGTAGCCTGTAAAACATTTACTTTTGTTTAAAGTAGTGTCAAGAACATCAATTTTTATGTTAAATATTGTTTTAAATGGAGGTTGGTATTGTCGGACATGAAAAAAATTGGTTTATGAATCTCCAAATCTTGATAATTTTAATTTGTGGTATGAAAATTTTAGTGACACAAGCATATCGCAAAGATTTCATTGTAAAAATAATTTTAACATTTCTTAATAGGTAACTTTCACGATAAGTATTATTATTTTACTTTCAAATGCAAAAGTATTTTGAAAGAAAATAATAAAATGCTTGTGTTTAAAGTTATTAAATATGGTAAGAATTTTATAATCACAAACTATTGGTCGAGGTTCGTCCACAAAGTAACCTCCGTTTTGAAATAAAAATTAAACCAGTTGAGATACAAAAATTTTATTATATACATCTTAAAACTACAACTTTTCTCTACTTTTCGACATAATCTCCAAACAAATTCAAGCACTTGTGAAATCGTTTAACAGTTTTTGAAATACCTTCTGCATAAAAATCTGCCGCCTGCGACCGAAGCCATCCTGTTACAACGTTTTGAAGCTCAGTACTTTTGGTAACCTAGTTTCTCTGTCCAACTATGCTACCCCAACTACTTCTCCCGCTAAGCGTAAACGGCAGTTACTTTGTGGACGACCCTCGTAGTAATAAGTAACAGATTGAAATACCGGTATATAAATGTTTTTAATAATAGTCCAAATTAGATAAATATTTTTGCCTTTATAAAAGTCACCTAACGGGTACAAAACGAATAAATATGACCTAAACAATATTCATAATTTTCTCAGAAAAGATGATAAAAGTAATGATACATATTCATGGTTGCATATCACAGATTACACTAAAGTTTCACCTCCTCCTCACAGATTACTACAGTAAACAACGAATCAGAATACCGTATATTCATACCCAATCACAAGTACTAATAATACTGATCAATTAAAAAGTAACCAATTTACACCAATCACAAGGTGTAAGGAACTGACCAATCATTGGGTAATATATTCCAACTAAGAATAAACCCACTATTTTAAATCATAAAGTGTGAATAAAATTTAGCATTATGAATGCAAAATCGATTACATCAGTACAATGGAGAATTGCACTCAAATTTTCCAAAAAATCGGACCATTACACTCAAGGATGTGAAAAACCGTGGCATTACACTCAAATATGCAAAATATTTTGTCATACGGTGAAGTCTTTTAAAAAGTAGAATAGAGTTGATTTGAGTATTAAAACATCGGGGATAGTGTTTATCTACTGGGAATTGTTATCAGTAATCGATGTAAAGGAAGACGATGATCAAAATATACTGAACATATAAGAATATCGTATGTGAAGATATGTATCGGAAAAAATATAATAAATGAAGTGAATTAATCTATCAAATAACAAAAAAAAAAAGAAAGGATTCATGTGACGATTTGAAATGCTGTTATACGCGATGTTTTGTCTGAGGAATTGGTATTTCACTTGAGACGAACGAACAGGGATAATTATCGTATTACACTAAACCTAAGATTCACTTTTAACGATCTTTATAATCCAATGTGCGTATTAAATTCGGTAGCAGTTTTTAAACATCCTTCAACATTTTTCAAACTTGCGGATAGACAGTAGAACGACAACAGTTTTTTTTACAGTTTATGATACAAAATGTAGTCGATTGCGTTTTATGAAAAATGGTTGTTTGCATGCAAGAGAATAAAATATATTCTATTTAAAAAAACAAAATTGATGGTGCATCTATGCCTTACTTACAGGACTTTCAGTGAAAGGAGTATCAGTGAAGAGAGGGTTAATTTTAAAGGCAAAGGATTTCACAAGGAGTAATAGTAATAATATTATTTTATGGTCGGCTGTTGATGCTGGTAATGCTATGAAATGTAAATTCCCTGTCATTGTACTCTAGAACTATACTTCAAAAATTACATTCGAATTGCGAAGATAAATTTATTCGATATCATCGTTACGTAATTAATCTACACTCCGTAGCGATATGGATAGTGATTCAACGATCTAAAGGAAAATAAAAGCGATTAGAAAATGATATTATAGAATTAGATGCTATAGATTAGATTATTATAGATTAGATATTAGGGAATGATTTTATAAATTAATGATTACAGTATAAATTTCTCTTTTAACTGATCAATGAAAAAATGTTTTAATAGCAAATATTTATTAAATAGCATGTGGAGTGGTTTTTCAATATTTATTTTGTTGAGAACAAGTTGTGTTTACAGTTTAATAAAAAAAAAATTTCCTGTGTTGTACATTTTTAATCTTTCATTCTCTACACAAAATGATTTCTCCCAAAAACATTTTTTTAAAGTAAATTTGCTTCTTAAATTCTTAAGCATATTATAATCATGTAATACAGTAATTATTATTAGATGATTAAGCAATTAAATATTTTGTGAGAGTATCTTGTTATGTCGAAGTCTGTAACTGCTTAGTTCATTACCATTAAATTTTTTTATCTTCAATTTACTTTTTACTGTTATAATGGAAAATTATTATCTTCTTTAAATTATCGTTTTAATTGACTTAATCATTTTCATATGAAAAAAAAATTGTATTATTCGATGTAAATACGCCCCAATCCATGGCGGAAAAGTAGCCCTTTTTGCCTTTCATCCGTAGGTTCCAGATTTTTGAGTCCACGGTCATGCATGCATTTATTACATGCATTCATTATCACCTTATCATAGTAAAGGAGTCTAGTTAAAAATATTTAGCGTACTTATAAATATTTCTTAATGTATACAAAATAAAAACGAATAGTTTTATTCTTGTATTAGTATATTATTATTACACGATCTCCATCAAGTCAGTCATAAAAAAATGACCACGTTATATGAATGAAATTTGAATAATTTTATGATATTTAGGTTTGGCATATTTATGACTGACTTTATTTCAATTTTTTTGCTACAGGCGGTTGGATTGTGGGCGGTTAGTGGGAGGATAGTAAGATAGTAGTGGGAGGTAGTGGTCGAGGGTGGAATGTTAGCAGGTAGATTTTTGGGTGTGCGGAAGACAGGAACAAATTTAAGATGATATTTTGTTGTTCGTGTTGATAATGAGAATAAAACACGTAATCAAGCACGTGAAATCGTTGATAATGTTCAGTATTTTATTAAGAAAGATAAACAAAAGCGTTAATAAAGTTAGCGAAATTAGGTGATGACAAACATTTAATACGGACTCAAAAATGTGAAGAAAGAACCACTGCTGCTTCAGCTTGTGGGATTTAAATATCACAAATTGAAAAGCTTCTAAAAAAAAACAAAAAAAAAAAACAGGATCTTAAATTTGAATCAGTCTTGCCCATTCAACACACCAAAAAAATATAAACAACGTTCAAAACCAGTCAGTGGATTAGAAAGTTTTGATCAAGGCATTGTACAAGCCGAAAAGTTTACGGAAAAAAAATAATGAATTACCTGTATTAAATGAAATACGCGATCAACTTCAAAAGATTGTTCAATTTTACGGTTCTAGAACTACACTAGCATCTATCCGAAAGAGTTAAGCTTTGTGGTGTAAAACTGATAATAATAGAAAACTATGGATAGAGAAAGAAGACATCCGGTGCAAGAGGATGGAAGTTTTAAGAAAATTGGCTAATTGCTGAAAAAAAAATTTCTTCGATTGTATGTGGACAATTATATATTTCATTAAATTACTTAATAAATAAATTTATTAATAATTGATAAAAGATAAGAATAACCAATAAACAAGAAGAAGGTCATAAGGCATGACGTCAAATATAGTGAAGGGCGTTGAAAAAATACTATGTAAAGATTAACAGAAGTATAAAATATCAGTAAAATACGTTTAGATAATGGAGTGTTTCGAAGCGAGTCAACAAGACAAAGAATACGGCTAAAAAAGGTAAGCAATACCTAACATAAAAAAAAATTGAAGATCATAAATTACTAGTACAACGATTACTGTTACTGCCGCCAAAAATATTTGCCGGTACTTGACTAAGTACCCACATGGTTACTGGACGTATCTCTGTGGCGGTATTGATTTACTTTCCTCATCCGAAATTTCATTTTTTGAATAATGATAAAAATTCCCACTGAAGAAATTATTTTCGGGTCATCATCGGTCATTCGTTCAGTTTAATATTTCTTATTCTTACGTCCTGTTTTACATGTTTCATCTTTTATATTTCTGTACTGTTCATCTTCTTTATTATTCCTTTAACGTCATAATCTACACATTCCTCTATTACTGGATTAACTGAACTCGGATATCTTATTGTTACACGGCCAATTAATTTGAAGCCCTAAATTTGTGTTATTTGAATGAGATAAGATAATTATTTTTTTAATTCTAAGAAAATAAGATTTTATTGCTTGTTAGTTGTTATTTAAATATCCTTAATCGAAATTTAATTACGATATTATTAACTTCATTATTAATTGCTGCCGTTTAGTTTTTTCCACTTATTAAAATAATATAATCGGTAAAAAAAAAAGTGTAATTGGTTTTATTTAATTTACGGAAAAATTATTACCTGGGAGTTTATTATTTTATCTCCTGTTATAATCGCAACATTATTAATTTTGTTAAAATGTCGAGTTGTTTCTTTTCTCGAATTAATAATCAATTTAATTGTGTTAAATTTCGGTTGAAAAACATCCTCTGCTCTTCATCGGATGGCGTTAGGAAGGGAAGTGTTAGTAGTGTTCTCATTAGTTTTGTACCCCGCCCCTTGTCAACCTTTACCCTATCCGACGTGAAAATCCAATTAATTGATTCGTTCTCCCGGCCTGCGAACCGACCGTCTGAACCCTACCTCCTTATTTTACCCCCTTTCTTCTTCGTTACGTTCCCTTTTGCAAAATACGTAACTTTCTTCGAACACACGTTCATCTTGTTCTGGCAAGTTGATAACACGATTCCTCGGAGATGTTTGGCTAACTTGAAATCGGTTTATCTACGAATAATAATCAGCATTATAATTAATGTACTCTGAACGAATTAATTCATATGAAATTACTTCGTACGTATTTGTATATACGTATATGTGTATTCGAATATTATTTATCCACGATTTCGAAGTTAAATTTTGCAATAATTATCATTAATTTACTTTTATTGTGAATAATGAAAATTATTACAGATTCAGAATTTAATTATAAGTTATCTGGTTTTATTTCTAGTTCTATTATTTTCTTGAATTTACATTAACATGAAGGATATAATAAATAGCACTCGCTCAATCAGGAGTCGATGTCATTCTTCGTTTCCTCCGGCCAATGTTTTAGGGGAAATACGGACTTCCAAAACCTTCATGGAAGAACTTTGCGTTTTTTTTTTTTTATATATATGAACTTTTTTCGTTTGTGTATGTGTGCATTATATTATACGTTGAATGTGCGATAAATATAATGTTTAAATACTTTGCCCTGCTTTTTAATATAATACTGGTAAAGTTTCATGATCGATGCAATTTTTATTTATTCACTTATTTCGCTTAAAAATGCTTTTGTGTTATATGATAATTATCTAGGTATCTGGTAGAACTTTAATTTAGTCGGGATCGGTTGTTACGGCCTTTTTTTTTCTCGAATTCAGTTATATAGCCAGGCAAACCCAGTCAACAAATAAGAATATATTATTAATTACTTTGAATTATTAAAGCATCTTTTACCATTTAAAACAACCCTTGTTATTCAAATAGATTTTTTTAAATTTTTTATTGTCATTATTACTCGTTTACGAAAAATGGAATTATAATAAAATAAACAGTTCAATGTTTTTTGAAATGCATTAAAAGCCCACCTTTCTGGTCTAGTGCTTAACGCGACATCGCAAATCAGCTGATTTCGAAGTCGAGAGTTCTAAGGTTCAAATCCTAGTAAAG